>JAVQJV010063233.1:0-13001 GCA_036024995.1 Gadopsis bispinosus | reverse complement strand
TCCCTTTTTTGAGTGGGCGTGGGTGGGTTTGGTTTGTTTTTTTTCTTTTGTTGTCATTTTCCTTTTTTGGTGGGGGGGGGGGGGGGGGGACTTACCCTAGCAGTGCTAACATGGGGAGCAGATAGACCCTAGTGCTAAGATCAGTACGGTTTGCTGTCGTTCTTGGAGCGCTTCAGCTGCACCTTCAGCCGCTTCATGCCGATCTGGAAGCCGTTCATGGCCTGGATGGCTGCCTGTGCCGACACTGGATTGTCGTAGCTGACGAAGCCTGCCGGGGACACCAGAGAGAGAAAAACAAAAAAGTTGGTATAAAAAAAAAGAAAAAAAGAAGAGAGGATTGTGACAGCGTAGCATAGGCTACTGGTCAGCATCGTAATACTTGTTAAATTAATAGATATTGGTTGGTGCTTTAGGAGTCGCACGAGTGAATGTAAGCCGGCGTGTCGGCTAGACCTAGCATGTTATCCTTTAAGCACACTGGGTGGCTAACGCTTGCAAGCTAGCTAGCAAACATCGCTCATGTCTCCTTGTTGTAAAGGTGAAAAGAGAAGTGTTGAGAAACGGTTACCAGGGATAGATGCTAATATTTTTAAGCACTGGGCCACCCAGCCCATAATTTTGGTGGCCAAAGTACATTTTTGGTGGCCCAAATGTAAAGTTGTGTAAAAACAATACAGAAAAGGGAATTTAACGCAGCTTAACACTTTATGACAAGCTATTTAAATTGAAAAACTTGAAGTTCTTTGTAAACATATGGCACTTATATTCTCAGTCTCTTAGTTTGGATTTGGGATGTTCAAGGAACTGTAACGTTGCTGTGGTGAAGACAAAGTATATCCAGTATTGGGATAAAACTTGGACATGGAGTATTTGCTAGACACTGGCTGCAGTCTCTCGAAATATTGGAGTTAAATGTTCTGATGCTATTTCACCAAATCATGGAATACCGTACAGCGGAAGGGCTGAGGTCACAACTCCAGCTAGCCCACCACCCATAGTAGTTTGTATTGTTTTCTTCAAGGACCGGGTATTTAACTAATAAAGAAAACTAGCAACAGCAGCACAACTTGCTAATGCGTTAGCTAATATAGCTAGCAAGAAAATGTAGGATAAAGACCACATCTCCCATCACCCTCACTGGCTTTGCCTTTTCTCTTTGTTTTGTGCCATAAAGCAGATCAGCTCACAATATAAAAAACAGACAAGCGTCTACTTAAAGGGTCTTGTTTGTTTACACCAACGTTACTGTCTGAAAATTAAGGTGTAATAACAAACTGATGTTAAAATTACTATGTGAGGCACCCTCACCGTGTATCTGCGTCTCGAGATCTGATTTATCTGGATTACATTTACATCTACATTAAAATACACCCCTGGTACACAATAAGAAAAGATTAAACTTTAATGACTCCTGGAGGGGAACTGGGTTCAACAAAATAATTAAAGAATAAAGCTGAGAAATAAAAAAATGGAAAATACATAATGGTAAAACAAATGGGGGGAGGGGGTATTATCAGTCTAAATAAGGGCAGTAAAATCCTGAGACGTACTAGGAATTCTAAACAATAAAATATGACAAAAAAAAAAAAACCCACAGTAAAACTACAAACAGCTAGACGAAGGCCAGAATGTTAAAATAAAGCTTTTGGAGCAGACAATGAGGTTATTTTGTGTTTTTTGTTTCTGCCGTCTCTCACAAAGTCATCTTCTGTGCACACTCCACTTCCTCTCGTAATATCTGCAACCTCTAAAACTGACAGTAAACTCCTCGTCTCACATCCATCCTCACAATCCATTTTCTGACAAGTATCACTGCTGCCTGTCTGTCTCTTTCTTTCTGTCTGTTCCTTCGTTCTGTCTTCCTCTTTCTCTGTCCGTCTGTCTTCCTCTTTGTCTGTCTGTCTGTCGCTGTCCCTCCTCTGAGCCATGCTTCACTTATTTCTGTTTCCCTTAGCTGCTACGTGAGGAATGGAGACGCACTGCGTTTAGGTTCTGCCATGCAAATTAAAATCTACAGTACACTCAATTCCGGCTGCGTGGGCTGCGTCCGACGCAGCTAGTAAGGACAAAGGACAGAAAACTGCAGGCATTTCTGGGAGCACACACTGACGCCTGCGCTGCTGCCGTACCGAAGCACTTGCTAAGGTTTGTCTGTTTGTCGATGAAGACTTTGGCAGAGACCACGTTTCCGAAAGGCATGAACATCTGGAGTATGTCCTGGTCTCCAAACTCCTGGGGCAGGTGGTAGATGAACAGGTTGGCACCTTCGGGACCTGGCGGGACGAGATGCAGAGCAGGTATAAGGTCAGAGTGGCTTTTCATTACGCGGCGCTGCAGGGGAGGGAGCGCTGCCTTGTGGCACTGTCGTCATAGGAACGCGGCCCGAAACACACCGCTTAGCACAATATCGCGTGACCTTGAGTTTGTTGCTGCCTTTAAAAAACAATCTGGACATTGAACACAGATGAAAGCTTTTGGTTTTCATTTAATAATTATATTTGGGCTCTCTGCTAACAAAAGAAGTTGTCCTGTTGTCTCTGTTGAGAGGGGTCATGGGTCGGCCTCCCACCCCCACCCCACGCACATCCTAATAATCCTACGAGGTCAGACCCCTCTGAATCATTAAACATGCTCTCCACCGCTAAATGACGCCGGGAGGGAGCCCCGTATTTATCCCATCTTTTGTCTCCCTGGAGGGTTTTGAACTCCTGGATGGATTGTCAAAGAAAGAAAGCACCTTTACAAATGGACCTTTGTCGGAAGCAGAGATGAGACGTGTACAAACAAACAGTCTGTGGCTCTGTTCATTTTACTAGACGTTTCATCATCTGGTTTGTATTCAGCACTGTTGCTGAACGCTTTCGGGAATATTTTACTTCAGCCGGCAGGTGCTGGATGTAGGTGGCACTGTGCAACAGCACTGATATGATGCTGATCCTGTTTATTATACCTAAACCCCTAACCCTGTCAAAGAAACCTGTAAATAAGTCATATTAAAAAAAACGACTAGACTTTCTCTTCCACTGTAATAATTAACTGTGCAATTATCAACACAAAGGTTTAGGATATTCACTGAGAAGTCTCACCAAACACAAATGTCTCAGAATGATTAACTAATTCATACTGAGTGTAAATTTGACATTTTGTGTTACTAAAGTAAGGTCAGGTGTCTTCAAAATAAGACGTAATAAGAAAAGCGGGCACAAAAATGGCTTTGGTCCAGGTATTAATCAACAAATGTCAGACTTTGGTAAAGCAGATTAAATGTGTATCAGATGTGTAGAGTTCATTCGTTTTTGTTTATGTTTATTTTGAATATTTTATTGAAAAAATTTGTTAAGATTTTTCTACTTAATTGGGAGCTTATTTGTGTTTTTGTTACCTGTAGCGTTTCCTGATTATCATGTTGGGGGGAACAAAAACGTGAATTTCAACAAAACGTGTCTCTTTTTTTTTCCAGCAGGAAACGTGGCAACACAAAAAAATCCAGGTGAGCAGATAATCACATCTACACGGACCGTCTACTGGACGCAAACTGCGTTTTACCTTGATATTACGCTGCAACACTTTTATTGAGTGAGAGTTTAAGCGTCTCCCGTTGTCTGTCTGCGGTTCTACGGCGTATATCCTGGAGGAAACACTCCAGGCATGTTTGTGAGAAGCTAAATTCCCATCGCGCAGCAGTGATGGTGCAGACAGACGGCCCCAGGCTACTGACCCTCTTTCTGGCTGCCAGCAGCCCCTTGCTGCTGCAGCAGGGACTGGCTGTAGAGGGTGGGCAGCGCTGCGGCGGCATACTGCTGGATCCCTGAGTAAGCCTGCGTCAGTGCGTCCATGGTGCCTGCCGTCCCGTTGGTGAGCCCTGCGCCGCCCAGGCCTCCGTTTAGAGCCGCCATACCTGAGAGCATTTGAGCAACTTTACATAAAACCCAACAATAAAGAAAGAAGAGTGCACTTACTCGTTAGCGCTCCCATTGAAGGTTGTGTTTTTACCACACATACACAAACATACACAATTTACCAGACATCTCACACACACACACACACACACACACACACACACACACACACACACACACACACACACATACACAGAGACGTTTACACAGACTACACTAAGTACACACATGTCACGTCACACACACACACACACACACACACAGAGACGTTCACACAGACAACACTATGTACACACATGTCACGTCACGTCACACACACACACACACACACACACACAAAAGACACATTAACACTGTGTTTATACACAAAACGCAACAGCTAACAGGTCAGAGCACAGGACAGACATAGAATCAGTTTAAACACAGTGAAGTTCAGTATGAGCGTAGCTGATGACAGCCAGAGCTGCACACAGGGCGCTCCAAACCTGCAGCACGCAGCGATGCATGCACACGCACACAGAAACACACTGGGACACTCAGAGAAAACAGCATTGTCCACAAAAACACCAACACAAAATGGAAAAACTCCTGAATGATCACGTGGAAACACTCTCTGTAACACGCTAGCAGGGGCGTGGCTGGTAATGCAGGAGCACATTTCCCCTGTTGGCCCCCAATTGGTCATCAAGCCCTTTACTCCCTAGGCCTCTGGCTCAGTCCTTTGCTCGAAAATGGGATGCAAAACACGAAAAGAGTATACCTCTGCAACTACAAGGTCTATATGAATAATGTTGGCATCATAATACACGTAACACTCGTGATAGGAGTTATGCTGTTACGGTCACGCTAGTTTACTAGTCGAGCTTCTTCTGGACAAGTGTCACGTGTTTAAATGCCCTGTGACGCGTTTACTTACGCGTAAACGGGGGATCTAGTCCTGCTGGAGCTGTGGTGTGTTTATACACCACCATAAAAAGGACTAAAAGTGATCATATCGCTGGTTCTACGGCATCAGTTTTGAATATTCTCTCTCTTTTTGTCTATTCCCTTTAAGACCTTCTCTACAGCTCACAAACATGTGATACTGACAAAAAAAAGACTCCTGGCTCTAGCTTCATGATTGATGGGCAGATATGATAGATTGTTACTACCCAAAACCTCTAGCTGGTCCTTTAACTCAGCATCTTAATATATTTTATTCCTTTGTCTTATGCCGTTCTATTTTCTTGACTTTGCTTGTCGGCCATTTTATGTACAGTATTTAATGTTAGTTTTACTAAGTTTCCATGAAGGAACCGATATCGGTGATTTATCCACATAGCGTATGAGCCCAAATATAAACGCAATCGTCTGGGATACGCAGGCAGCGTCATTATTTTTATTATTTAAGACACCCTAATAAAATGACAATGAAAGATACATATTGAAATATTTATTAGTTTTATCACGTAATCTGCGTTGTGAAATCCCATAAAGTGTCTCGTCATACATTCAGAAACATCAGCAGCGAGGTGTTATCTAATGTGCTTTTCCAGCCGGTGACGTCTCATTTTAGGGGTGAAGACAAGCAAGTGAAGCGCTGAGGGAGGGCAAGGGGAAGGGGGGTGTTTAAAAGTGAAGGAACGCAGCAGTAACACTCATTAGTTGCTTGTAACGGCTTAATATCGCGGCGGAGGGCAACTTGTCTGAGGGGGTCTGACATTGGCTCGGCGTCCTGTGGCCTCACCGTCAGACACAGTGAAATAAATTATCACCGCAGAGCTCTGGATTATAGGTCACTCATTTATTCAGGAATAATTGCACCGGTGACCTTTGCAATTCAATTCAGGCCTAGATGTGCTTAAATGAGGGCGGTTGGTGGCGGCGGTGGTGGTGGTGGTGGCGGTGGGTGGAGACGAGGAGAGGAGGGGTAGCCGGGACAAAATGGGATGCAAAACCAAAGCCACCCATTCTGTTTGAAAGGTGTGTGTGTGAACATGTCCTGTGTTTCTGTACCCGTGTGCGCTAGAGTAGACGCGTATATGATTTACACAGCGGATACAGCTACTCCAGCCGAGGAGCAGTAAAGGTTAGAGGAGAATAATGTGGTGGAGGAGGCCGCTGGTACAGGATCTCTGCTGTAATAACAGCGCTGATTAAGAACCCAGCCTCGTCTCCCCAGAGGTCAAAGGCAGGACACACACACACACACACACACACACACACACACACACACACACACACACACCGCACCGCCAATACAGTTCACGTGTGGATGGAAACGTGTGTGTGTGTGTGGATCAAACCCTACTGTCAACACACAGTAACTTATTTAGACTTTAAATATGAATGTGCTTAAAGCACATTTTGAGTAATTTTGTTATTTGCATTTTGAGTTATTTTGTTGGCATAGAAATGGTCATTTTATTTTTATTTTTGGCTTGGCAGTATTAACTTTTGTGTTTTTTGGCACGAAAATGGTTAAATTCAAAAAACCTTTGCACAGAGAAAGCTAAATTTAGCACCTCTTGTGCATGAGAATGGTAAAAATGTGGTTTGTTTTAGCAAAAAGACGGTAAAATTGTTGTATAATTGGCATGGAAATGGCCATGGTGGGTATGTCTTGGGATGGAAAATGGTCACATTTCGTATTTGTATGTTTTTTTGACACAAAACTTTGTATTTTGTGTATTTAAATGGACAGAATTTGTGTTAATTGGACTGGAAACGTGACAAGATTTGTATTTTCTTGAATAAAAGTTAGTAACATCTCTGTTTTGGAAGGAGAATTATCACATATCGGCATGAAAATGACCAGATTCTGAATTCTCTTGAGTTTGGGTTTTGCCAGCCTTGCAACCCTCTAATGGTCCAAACCCGTGTAGAGAAGATGGAACAACAACAACACAGAGAAACAGTTGGTGAGGCGACAGCAGCGCTCTTACAGCAAGCATAACCCAGGACACAACCAGGAAGCGGATGGAGAGATGGAGGAATGGGTGGAGGAATGGATGAACTATCTGATGACGTAGCCGTCACTGAGAGGGTGACCACAATTTACTGTCAAGTGAAACTGAGGCACAGAGAGTCGACAGGAAGTACCAAAGTGTAGTTTGTTGTCCAGTCCTCTTCAAACATGTTATCTTGTTAGTTTATTTTATCGTCCTTTGTTCTACCTTTCTATTATTCAATGTTTCATTTTTGGAAAACATGTCAAGTAAAGTCAAGTAAATGGTTGATTTAAATCTCCCATAATCCAATTCATGTTACAGGTTATATCTAAACTGTGTACTTCAAGTATAAAATATTTCCATGTAGAACATGGCACAATTCTGTTCAGCCACCGAGATTAGAGTTGGACAACTGCATGGGTTTTTGACGCACTCAGCCTTTGATTAATGACATTAAATATAGCACGTTGGAAAGTTGGTTTTTCTTTTTTGTAGAAATTCTGCAGGTTCTTCAGGTTCGTATTTGCATGTAATGACTTTTAGTGACAGCCCTTTTTCCTTTCTTTATATGTGGCAAAATTAAGGACTGAATATCAGTTTTAATTAAAAGATCATTTGCGAGAGGCCGTCAAAAACCCATTTCAATCAAACTCCAATGGTCGGCGTGCTGGGTTGCTGCGTCTCTCTGCGTCGACTCACAGGCTGTGCTGGTGATGTTGCCGTTGGGTGTGGATGGTCTGAGGTGGAGGTGGAGGTGGAGTGGCTGATGGCAGGGTGAATACTCACTGTTGATGCTACCTGCTAGTGCATTAATGTTGTTCAGGCCCACAGTCGCGCCTGCCAGGCCCTGCAGGGTGCCCAGAGAGGTCAGAGAGTTCATGGCGCCGGCGTTGGAGCTGGCTGTGGTGCCCGTTGCTGCGGGAAGAGAAGGAGAGCGGGGGGGAGGAGGTGGGGGAGGGAGGGGAGGAGGTGGGTGGGAAAGGGAGGAATGAGGACGGAGGTGAAGAGGGAAAGGAGGACACAAAGGAACACACATGTTATACGAGCGTTTAACAATCCTCAAGGCTCCTCGTGTAGAGGTGGAGGCTCTCTTATTAAATACATTTGGGTTTATACAGAAGGTGCTACCTGTACAAGTTAACATCAGTAACCTCTCTTTTGCAAACAACTGTTTCTTCACTGCTAAGAAGACCGGCTGCCTGCCTCTGCATTCCTTTTTAGGTTTTCAATGCTTTACGTTAGCAGGAAACTGGAATCTCGAGGGAAATCGGTGGGGAGTTGATTAGTGATTAGGTTTTGATGGAGATGTAGCACCACCGTGTGTGCTCCCGACTCTGAAACGGCGAGACGCAGAAGCACATTTCCCACCGTTTTGAAGTTGATTTGGAGAACTTGATGGCGTCTCAACTTCAGGAAGTGGCAGCACAATGCATTTCCACATAATTTAGTGGTGGTGAGTTTGACGCGCCGTGATTGACTCACTGCTTTGTGTACTTCGACGCAGATCCGAATCCAGTTGCAGATTTGAAAAGAAACTTTAATTTCACCATCATTAAAATGCAACCACGCAGCACTAAATTAAGGCTACGCACTCTGTGCATGATTTGTCTGGTCAGATTTGTTAGGAGATCTATTCTTCCGGTGCAAACAGAGATAAAGCTTTCTGACGGTACAGACCAATGCTGGGAGGCCAATGGAGAAATCGCTTCATGATATGTTTACCATTTAAGTAGAGCCCAGTGTGATTGGAGAAATCTAGAAACATCTCCCTGACAAGACGCTCTGAAGTTCAAGGGAAATGTGATCTCGAGGCAGCCAATTTCCTCCACAGTGATCTCGTTCTTTTATGGATCTGCAGCGAGTCTCAGTCGATTTGACGGAATGCTGATGTTTGCAAACGTTACATGTAGCACCTTCAATTAATCCAACTGCTGGCAGAGCCACGACCCTACATATACAAACCCCCATGTATGAAATTATATGGCGGTGAAAACATCTGCGGTTCAAGAAGACGACAGCTGCATGATTTGTTTGAGCAGGTATTCACAAAAGCAGGAAACACTGGAGCATTGCTGCATTAAAGGTGATTAAAAAACAACACATTTGGGGCCATCCAAATAAAAAGCAGACACATGTACAGAAAAGGCAGGAGCACAATCACAAGAGACTTTTCGGGAAGTGTTTATAACTGTGAAACGTCTGGGCGTCTTTCTTTTTTTTACAGGATATTGCAATATTGCTTTTCCTCGAGCACAGTTGGTTTTTAAATCACCAAAACACACACACACACACTTCAACACAGTGGACACACACACCGATGTGAAACGTGTGCTGTACATTGAAGTACTGCGTCAGAGGTGGAGGGTGAGATGGCGCAAAGCTCACAACCTCGTCCTACTTTTAGACAAAAAAATAACAAATCTATTCATTTACCCTTGATCTCATCAAAGCGATGCCGACAAAGAAGGATTGCCGCTGAATATATCAAGAAACGGTGCGATAAAAGGGAGCATCATGTCGGCGCGTGGTGCAAAACAAAAAAAACAAAAAAAACGCTGGCCTGTCTCCATGCAGAACTGTCTATATTTATCAAACTGGCGTGATGCTTTCAGTTTCGTTGACACATGCAGTACAGCGCCGCTCATTCACACCGAGTAGCTCAACCTGAGGGTGTGCTATTCAAGGTTGGACTGACATTCAGAGTCAGAAAGAGAGAAGAGAAGAGGCTGGATTAAGAGAGAGGGGGAGAGAGAGAGAGAGAGAGAGTGAGAAGGTGAACAGTATGGAGAGAGTGAGAGTGAGGAGAGGAAGAGAGACGAGACAAGAATCCGGCTCGATGGAGACGGGAAGTGGGATGGAAGCGGCGCAAAGTCTTAACGTGGAGGAGGACGAGAGGGAGGGGTGGGGGGTGGCTTTTCATATTCATGCTCTGTTGGGAGTGTGCGCTCCCGAAAGAAAGAGACGGCAAAACCACGGCTGCTGGAGCGAGGACGAGCCGACATGAAAGGGGAGAATGATGGAGCAGAAACAGGGAGCTTGTCAAAAGGAGGGCAGCAGCAAAAAGACGAGGGCAACGAGGAGGAACACAAGAGGAGGAGGAGGAGGGGGGAGAGAATGAGGCTGTGTGGGAGAAGAGAATCTGAAGGTGGCGATATTTAACCTGAGCCGAGTTCAGACATCAACCTGGTAAGTTCTGAACCCCCCCCCCCCCCGGCGATGAGCAGAGACATCAACACCGACACATACAGGTGCAAACAAACCCTGTCCGCCGGGACAACAACAAGTCTACCGTCCTGAAGCTTCTACGTGGGTCTCCGGAGTGGGAGAGGTCAGGCACGAACAAAGAAATCACCAAAAATACTAACACGACAAACGCACACACAGATCTGTACCTGACGGACACGTTTAAGCACGAAACACACACACACACACACACACACACACACACACACACACACACACACGTGCATGCACACGTATACAGTGCGTGTATCACGGGATGGCATGGCTGACGAGGGGGTGAGGTGTTCAAACGCAGGTAGGCAGCGCATCAACAACAGCAGCAGCATGGTTTCTGTACTAAGATGAAGGTCTGAGAAGTGGAGAAGGTGGATGCACGCGCCACAGCAATGCGCCACAACAGAGAGAAGGTCAACAACACTGGCGAAGACGATCTGAGCAATGGAGATGGCGGTGGTCATGTTTCGGCAACGGTGACTGGTTGATGGTTTCAGTGATGGCGGTGAAGTGCCGGGATCATGGGGGCGACAACACTGGCAATGGTAACGGTGCAGAGCGGAGGACGTAGGCAGGCGTTGGCCCCCCTCCCCAACCCCGGCCCCTGGAGTGGCTACGGTGTTACCTGGGCTGGCCAATGCTCCCAGGGAGGCGGCGTTGGAGGACAGGGGGTTTGCGGTGGAGGGACTGGCTGAGTTTTGGGCCGCCGCCGCCGCCGCTGCTAAAGTGGCCAGGTTCTGCAACTGCAGAGCACTCATACCTGGAGAGAGGAGCCAGAGAGGGTGGTGTCAAACCTGGGGAGCGAGGCTGAGGCTGAGGCTGAGGCTGAGGCTGAGGCTGAGGCGTGGCTGGGTCGCCTGGCTTGACCGGGACGGTGCACCAGAGGACAGGGCTGAACACGAGTTAGCTGCGTGTGTGGAAACGATCCTCGTGTTTCTGAGTCCACAGTGTGTGAAGGAAACACTACAGCAGCTAATAAGCCCCAAATGTGTTTGAATCAGTAAAAGCAGATGTTGTAGTGTTTAGGTTTGGCTACGGCTGCCCTGGAGGCAGGAATAATCTCACTGATTTAGTTAAACCTATATTTTTCTGTCTAAGCAGGACTGGAGGAAAGCTCGGAGGAAACTAACCTTCCTAGTCTAGTTATCCCGTTCTCTGTTTTGCCAATTATTTCACTCGAGATTCAATTACAGCTCCTTCTTTGCTCAGCTAAGATCAACAGAAGTCTAATTGGTCATAATAATCCACATATTTACAATACTGGGTCGTGGTTAGAGCCTGACTGCTGCTGGACCTTTGAGGCCACTTTTCAACCGTTGATTTCTTTTCTGACGGTACCCCTGTCAAATAAACCAAAAAACGAAATAATAAAATGCATTTTACATAAACCATCTTCTTTCCTGTCAGCATTTCTTACCCGCTGTTTCCCTCCTCTTCTCAAAATCTCCTTTTCGTCCCTCTCAAACTCAGATACTGTATTTTACACTTTACTTAACGAGGCTAAGCGCCAGAAGTAAATCTGTAATAAGGAGACATCGGCCTCCTGTCGACATCAGTCAGACGTGATTGAGGCTTTTAGCTTTTCACTCGACGTTAAACTGCAGGCTGAACTCTCCTCACTGTTAATCTGCCAGCTTGCGTTAGCATACGGGCCTGCACTTTAGCATAATTAATGGCTACATGCCAACACCCTAATGTTGGTGACCTCAACCTTTCACCTCACTCCATGAATGTGTGTGTGTGCGTGTGTGTGTGTGCGTGTGAAGCAAACAGCATCAGTCACCAGAGCAGGAGCTGGTCTTACCACGGCGGAGCCTCCTCTGACTCGTGTCAGCTTGTTAGCGTCAAAGTTAAAAGGGTGGACACTGTCAATGTGGGGTGTATGCGCCGTATATACAGTCTGGATGTATATACAGTACCATGGGAATACACACACACGCACATACGCACGCACGCGCACGCACACACACACACACACACACACACACACACACACACACACACACACACACACGCGCGCGCGCACATAGAAATAGACACACACCAACAAGACACCACGAAGAAGATCCGTCTCGTTTGACGCGGTGGTGAATGGTTTGAGGTCGGGACATCCAAACGGAGAAAATCCGTCACCCAGACGACCAAACTGAACGCAGCCCATGACGACAGATGGCTGGATCTATTGCCGGGATTCACAGCTCTGATTGGTTAATTAAATATGAAAAGGAAAACGTCAAGGCCACCGCCGGTTTCTAAGTGCAGCAGGGAGCGTGTGCGAGTGGGAAAAACAAAGGTGAACGCGTGCGCATGTACATTTGGGAGTGCAACTTCTCTTTTTATTTCACTCATCCGTGCTCACTTGTACGAGCGCACGGAAGCCAAAACCAATCTTGCTTTCAAAGGCGATTTGTCTCCAATTTTCCGTGATGCATCAAAAAGCCAAAATGGATTTCGATTTGTACGCAAGGTGGGAATAAAGCGGCCGCCGCTGTCATTCTTTCCATCGCGGCCTGTGAATGCACGCTCAAATCTCGCACTAATTCAGACAGTGTTTTGGGGTATTTTCTTGTTTTTTCTTAAGGCAGGAAAATGCACCGCATGAGCAAGACAAGAGGCAGCGTCAGTTTCATGCAGAAGCTCTTTCATTTTGATCTCCCTGCCCGCTCCCCCTCGGTGTGTTTGGAAGTGGGTTCGACCGCAGGGGCTCAGATGCACCCACACAAACCTTTTAGGAATCACGCCACTTTACTTCATTGTACCATTGTGCTGCGTTCACTTCCTTCACCTTGGCTGCACTTTGCTCTCCTTCTTGCCTTTAATTTCATTTCCCTTTATTTCTTTCCTTTACCTCGTCGTTTATCTGTTCCTTTAATTTCCTTGACCGTATTTTCCCTTTCCGTTTCCTTTCCCAATTTCCTTCTTCCTTTCCTATATT
>JAVQJV010063229.1:0-25345 GCA_036024995.1 Gadopsis bispinosus | reverse complement strand
TCTGACCCATAACTCTCTGACCCATAACTGTTTGACCCATAACTACTTGAACCAGGGCAGGATTGAAACGAAAGACTTACTAGTTAGTTTTTTTGAATTTTTTTATCTTTACTGTTTTTGGTGCCAGGAATGAACTGATGCAGAGGCCTATTGGACGTAATCTGTTGCTTCTGTCTGACCAACAGCCTCGGACACAAATGTGTTCAGTGTTAAAGTGCTGTTGAACAGAGAACAGCAGCGAAGCTGTCACCAGAGAGTGTTTGGCACCAAAAAAATAATTAACACAATTTCCCCCATCATCATCATCATCATGTTGGCATTAATCCACATTCATGCACACAAACCCCCCCCCTTACATTTATTTACTCCCCGTTACGCCAGAAGACATGTTGCTGCCTGTGGGGGTATTTGTGAGGATGCTGAGTTGGCAGTGTCCCCCCCCCCTCTGCTGAGCAACACCAGAGGTGGCAGCTGCTGGGGGTCTCGGCAGCGAGCGCAGGTGGCGGGCTTCTAGCGCTGTGGTGTCTCTCCGTCGTGTGTCGTCCAGCTTCACGGGACTGTAAATGCGGGAGGTGCCAGGCCACCTCTGAACCAAGAGGGGAGGGGGAGGGGGAGGGGGGGGGCTTGTTGGCGTTTGACTCACCAGAGTGTTCAGATAACAAGCTGTTATCCACCAACAGGGCAGCAGCAGTCCAGGGTCAAAGTATGGGGACATTTGCATGTGCACATACTCAAAGCACGCCGGTTCTTTTTGTGCACCTGAGCCGTCAAGGTCAGTGCTGTTGGTCGACCTCGGGGGGGGGACAATCGGGAGAGGTGGCAGGAAGGTCACCACCCGATGAAGCCAACAACGAGTCCGCCCTCGCTCGTCCCCCGATTTAAAACAGGACAGCGACACTGTGTTGATGGCAGCTGCCGGCGTGCAATTCAAAAAGGTGGCAAACGCCAATCGGTGCGACTGTTCAGACAATCGGTGCTGCGCATCTGGTTTTCTGCGCCCGTTAAAGTGTCGCCTCTCACCACTGGAGTCTGCGTCGGTGGCGTCCTGTGTCCTGCAGCTTCATTTACGCCGATGACACTGCTGGCAGAGTTGCTTTAGGCTTTGTGCGTGCAGCCTCGCTGTGCAAACATTAACGGGCACGTCGTCTGAAAAGCAACCTCTTCCCAAATGCCTTCTGGTTTTGTCAAATTTGAGCTCAAACTGTAAGGTTACACTTCTGCTGCGGTTCTTTTTGGCTGCTGGCAAGCTGATCTTGTTCCAACGTTGCGATGAGCTAGCATGTCTGTGCAGCTAAAGTGTGGACAGACATCAGGGTGTGCCTTATTGCCATGATTCTTTTTTTTTTTTTTTTCTTTTCTTTTCTTTTCTTTGTAAGGCGATCCAGGGCTTCCCCTGCATGTTTTTATGTCTTTAATGTGATAGTCTCTGTCCTGCTGTCTCAGCTTAGTGCCAGCCTGTTGGGTCGTGAAGCACAGCTCTCAGGAGGCCTTGCGGCGTTACGCATCCTCAAAAATCGGCCGCGGCCAAAGGAGAGGGAAGCTGGAACTGTTGTGCACTACTTCCGATTGCTGAGCGCATGAGAGCAGGTGAAATGGAGGCTGAATGGCTGCCGAGCTTCTAATGTTTCAGAACGGCGGGGCTGAGTGCTCTCCGGGCGAACTGGCTCGGCTCGGTTGTGGTTAAGAGCTGGGAGGCCGTTGCACTCGAGTTTTAATTGAACCCGTCTTCTCGCTGTGCAACATCATCGGTGCGCCATGGGTAACGTCCTGTGCGATGCCTCAGTCGTTGGCGCGAAAGTCCTGCGTTAAAGTGTAGCTGACGAGCTGCAGTCAGGTGACTATTTCCGCCACCGATTCGTCTATGAATTATTTTTGAGCAGTTTAGCTGTTGAATTAAAATGAGCACCGATGCCCATCGAAGGGTCTCGGAGCCTTAACGGGGAGAGACGCTGAAGTCTCCCAGCACGGGCCCCACGGGCGGCCACATAAATGTGAAGTCCGGAACTGAGCGCTGCAGAAAAGGCCGTTTTACACAACTCGACACAACCTTAACTGTGACACTCCAATAAATGGCGAGACATTGACGGAATTAAATAAATGATTATAATATATTTTCAATTGGAAACTCGAATTTCTTTGTAAACAAGTAAGTTTTCTCCGTTCCCAGCTCCTCAAACGTTGACTTGCTGGTTCTCCGTCGGTTGAATGCCCCTGGATCCGTATGCTCCGTCGGTCCGATGCAACAAGCTATTTGAAACGTTGCCTTGGCCCCTGGAATATTGTTGTGGCAATTTCTCTTACTGCTCTTGGTGTTTTGAAAGCTTAACAATCACTTGCTTTAAAAATGGACCCGTGCATTGTCGATGACGGTTGTGGTTGGTTGCAGCTCTGTTTGCATGGTCGGGTCCTGCAGCCATATGTATGTTGGGTTCTAGGCGTTCTCCTGCTGATGCACTTCGCCAACTTACTGGCTCTTAAAGCTCGAGTTAGTTCCTGGGCACCGCTTTAGCACTGCCCACAGGGCCAAGTGCAGAGGATGAACATCCCTATGGGGATTATTAAAGTTGGACTTGGGTTTCTTTCAGTGGCTGTCAAGTTTGTCTAATCTTCCAGCTACTTTTCTTTTGTTTTTTAAAAACGGCAGAGCAGCATTTAAACGTCTGTCTCTATCCTAGAGACTTTACTGTGTAGGAGAGCGGAAAAAGTGGAGCCTTCTCCTCCTGTCGGTGCTCGTCTGCTGCAGGAGCGACAGTCTGACCCTGACCTCCGCTCATAACGCAGCAGTAAAATGTTTATCGGCGCAAACGTCAGCCCTCTTGAGCCACACAACATAATCGGTGCTGTTTGTGGCTGCCTCCCGCCGTCGGGCCGACTAGCATCAAATGGGACGGTGAACTTTGCTGCTTTGTGGTCTCAGATTTGCCTGGAATCCGGGCTGTGCTGTTTTTGTTGGCGCGGTCAAAGGGCTGATGGTTTTCCAGGGAGGGCCTGTGGCCTGAGGCCGTGTTTAGCATACAGACAATGCTGCGATACAAGGGCGGCTGAGAGCAGCGTTCTGTGGCAGGGTCGTGCCAAGATGGAGTCCTGGCTCGCCGCGAGGGCCAAAACCAACAGGAAGGGCGGTGGACGACAACAACAGACTAGTGTGTTGTTGTTGTCGTCGTTGTCGTCGTTGTTGTTTTTATGGCCTAAATATCAGATGTAGTTTTCATCTGAGGATGTTTACAACTGGTGGATCACGTCATGGCTACCGAAGCCAGCCGTTATGCTTCTCTGCACAGAGACTCCCAAAAGAAGCTCGACTGTTTGTTATTTTTTATTAGTATTAGGTGGAACTCTTGCCAATTTTGTTGATTTTTTTTTTTTTTTTTTTTTCTAGTCGGAACAGAGCTGTGAGCCAGTTTTCTCTCGCAGTGGGACGGAGGGATAGAATAAATGCCTTGTCCACGTCACTTGGAGCCAGTGCAAGCAGTGTAACTCCAGTGCCAACTCATGAGGTAACCGAACATCCTGCTCGCCGTCCGTTGACGTGCGAGCAGCGTTCTTCTTCTCCTTGTGCGTCGCCACATTCCTCAACACGGCGATGCCGCCAATCCGTGGAGTCGCCTGAAAATGGCGGCAGGAACGTGGATCGTCGCCGACACCTTTCTTTTTGAGCTCGTGCACAAGATGCAGACAAAATGAGCTCTTAAGAACGTTGCTCCGCGTACAGTGCCTCTTTTTTACTTTATAATTGTTTAATTCAATCGAATCATTCAAGATCTAGGATCCTGACCAGGGTGCAGAGTCCGTGTTGGTAGAAATGCCGACATTTAAATTTGAAACCATTTGTCCTAAGAGTAACTTTGGTTTTGGTGGTTTTCAGTGTCGCAGCTCGCTGCCTTGTCGTGCCTTTGCTGTCGTCTCTTGTGTCGTCTGCATTTTACTCCGCGTTCATCCCTCGGCGCTCTCTGGAACCTGTTTTTGAAGGCTGACCTCGCTTTACTAAAGAGCGTCCAGCCTTCTTGCCCTCTGCAGAGACTAATGGTCCCTGCTGCTGAACTACTGATGGATTCTTTTTTTTTTTCTTCTGTCTTTCAGCTTGCTGATGCAGGGCCACAGCTATCCAGACTCGTAGATAATGAGTTTTAGGAAGGTTTTACTGGCGGGCACTGGATGCATACGGCTAAAATGGCAGTGGGGTTAACCATGCTAGAAATCGTGTACGGTGGTGTCAGTAAACTGTCTGTGATGGATATCAAGGGACAGCAATTCGTTTGTGCAGATGAGGTGAATCTGCAGCATTTTAGCGTGGGACGTGGGACGCATTTCAAGCTGGACTGATTATTTTAATGTGCAAATTTATCAACGCAGCGACTGTAACTCGCGCAAAACGCTGAGGTGCGACAGCACAGTAACTCGCCGTTGTAGATTTGTCGCCAGCCATGTTCGGCTCACAGCTCTCCTCCTATCTTAATCTTACGTACTGTATCTTTTAAACGTTTTGGCACATGGACATTAATTTGGGACGACAGCATATTTATTTGTCGATTTAAACTGTCTGGTGTGCCGAGGGTTTCTTTGTGCATGTATCGTGCACCACACTCCGCCCAAGCAACTCCTGGTGGGCCTGGGTGATTAAAAATAATTATCGCAGTACCCATCAGAAGATCTGTTGATGTATATTAAGGTACGTTTCTTTCTGCTAACGTGCAAAATCATGTGACATGATCAGAATACGTCCACCACTCTGAACTGCGTTGGGATATACAGTAACGAGACATTGAAAGTGCGCTTTCCCCTCAAATATTCCCTTATTGATTTAAAATCTCACATCGGCAGCTTCTGTGTGTCCACTCAGACGGTCTGAGGGGGGAAACCCTTTCTGCCTCGGTGGCGTTTCCTGCGTCTGAGCGTGTGTTTGCTCTGCTGCAGGGATCGCTGCTGTTCGCATGAGATCGAGCTGCTGTTGGGCATCACTCCGTCACTTTTAATAACAGGAAGTACGGGCACAGACCTTTAAAGAAAAGGAAAAAAAGAAAAATAGTAATCGTAATAAAAGACTTTATTTTTAGAGCACCTTTTCATACGTGGGGTGTAGCTCAAAAGTGCTTTACAATAGAAGTGAAGAAAGAAAATTAAAATTGTGCAAATGCTGCGCAATAACACCAAGCAAACAAATGAATAACAGGTACGTCAAGAACAGTATAATATCTGAAAGATAGCAATAAAACAAAGGGAGGCATAAGAACAAAGAGTCTTATAAAACAAAAGAACAAAGTTTCAGAGTTTAAAAAAAAAGGTTGAAAAAGTTTAGTTTGTGGCCACGAAATACTCCGTGTAGTTTCATCCCCATACTGGACATACGTTGCCTTCACCAAAGCAACGTTGCAGCTCCACAGATGGACTGTGAGAGAATGTACCATATCAAATAAGTTTTGAGTTTTCAATTTAAATTATTATAATACAAATATGTTTTGATTCTGTTAATGGGAATTTGTAGTTTGAGTTGATGGCCAGATTTTTGGCCCAGTTCGTTTCCCACTTTGGATCCAAATAAATGTTCCGGGTACAAAGTGCCGTCATGTTCTTCGTCATAACAAAACCGCGAGAGTCGCAGTTAATAATAATCCGTTTACTGCCTCAAGGTTGTAAATGACCATAATATCTCTGTCTATGACAACATGTCAGCAGGTGTTGAGGCGTCTGCATTTAGAAACCCAAATTATGGAATTAAATGTATTAAATAACATTAAAACCTCAGCGGTAACTTGTCCCTGCAGGAAAGTGTCCACACGCTGCTCTGGATAATCCACAGACCTCATTGTCAACATTGTTGTTAATGGAAATGTATTTGGGGTGGCAGCGAAAGTTTCAGGTGGGGATTTAAACGATCTGCCTGGTTAGACGTACGTGAGAAGTTTTTTATTTTTTATGAAATAGAATTTGTTGTTAATTTAGCAATGACTACTAGGGTCCACATATGCTCAGGGTATCCGCGAGGTCTTAAAAAGTATTAAAAGCTGTTAAATCAGTTTAGCAAAAACTAAGGCCCTTGAATAATCTGCATTTTACGAGGTATTATTTGGAACATAGATTCAGACAGACTATGATTGTGTTGTTGTATTTCTTAGACCAAATAGAAATGTTTGGTAATGAGAACGTTTTGTTAATGTGAGTGCGTATGTGACTATTATTACTTATAATAAACCCTGTCTTTGGGTTAGCCAAAGACAGGGTTTATTATAAGTAATACGTTTTGTTCCCTGAATCTGAATTAAGTCAAACTCAGACTGTTGTAAATGTAAGGTGTGTTGCTGATAACCAGTAACCACTTGTGGCGTTGCAGTCGTAAAATATGTTGAAACGGCCTGGAATTTAACTTCAGGATTCCTGCATAGAAACGCCGTGTGCGTGATTTGGGTGAACTAACCCTTTCTTTTTAATTGTTCCTTAAGTGGTCTGCATGAATTCTACATTCCCATAGCTATTTTTGGATAACCTCTCTCGGTGTTTGTAAGCCAGCAGTGCAGGCTGTCCAGTGTTCCTACGAAAGCATAGAAGTGCAGTTGGAGTTATGGGGTGGAGAGTGGTGGCGTGTTGCGTTCAGGAGAGTCGGGAGCCGCTGGTCCTCTGAGGGAGCTCTTGTTTGTCTGCTCGCTGCGAGAGCCGAGAGTCCCTGCAGGGCCACGGCTGCATTAGCACTCGGAGGCCTGTAATTACTCGTTAGCCAACGGCTGAGCCCTGCCGGGTGAAACTACTCCTTTAAAACACGCACGGCACAAACGGTGAGCCAGCAATGTTCAGCCGAGCCCCACGTGTGGCCGCCGATGTTAGACTTTCTGCAGCAAGTTCATTTTCCTTCCAAAACCTACATGTATTTGGTGGTTAAGTGCTTCCTTTGCTGATATACTGACTTTAGGACCACAGATAAGCAGAGAAACACGCCCATCCATTGCAGAGACGGCGTAGCTGCAATACAGAGTCATGTGTTTGGCCTGTAAAGTTGTCATTAACGTAACAACACCCTCGGCCTTGGACCCTGAGCTGCCCAGCCCACACAGCTGGGGCTGCTGGCCTGCTGCAGCTCTGCAGGCTAACGTTTTCAGAAACAAGTTGCATCGTGCTTGTTGCCTGCATGCAAATAAAAGCTTTGTTATGCAATACACAACAGGGATCCTCCCCCCCCCCCTCCAGAGGTTCTTGGTATGATTCTTGTGTGCCAAGATTGTGAAAGAATAACGTCCTGTTTTTTAGAAGTGGAATCATGCAGGTGAAAATGAAATTTGACTTAAAAATGATATCCCCTACACTGCGAGCCTTCACCAAAGCAGCGTTGCTTTTCCACAAACACCCCGATTCCTTAGGAAGGAGACATATTCTGTGAACTACGAGACTGTGAGAGAATATATGGAAGCGTGTCTTCAAAGAACTTGAGTTATATTTATTCTGTTAGTCTTTTCATTACAGTGTCACAGTTAAAGAAGGCTGTTGTGTTGTTTTTACAAAGCTTTACGTTTTGACCACCAAGAACGTACGTTGGCCACCACGTTTAGGAGCGTGGTGGTCCGTGCGGCCAGTGCTTTAATAAAACAAAAGATTTAGCTTATATCCCGGAATTGTCCAGGTTCATCGTGGTGCAGAAGTCTCTAACCAGCTCCTGCAGCTGCTCAGGGGTGGAGTGTGTCCTCGGTAGACTTTAGTCTGTTGTGGAGCAGGACTGTTACTGGGTGTGTTGGAGTCACTGCACCCTGAGACCTACGTCCGTAATGATGCAATCTCTGGCTGCATCCAAGGGTGAATCAGCCTCCCCCTCTCCTGCTGTGTCATCGAGCTGGAATTGATCAGGCGATAACCGAGGCCGGGCACCGTACTCTGCTGTTGGAGTGTTAGCGGCTGGCCGCCGCGGTGTCGGCCCTACATAATAATCTGCTGTGAGGTTTAATAACTCTCAGCCCCTCCGCTGTCCCGTTGGCTGCTGCACGAGTTGAAGAGTGAAGTGGCAGAAGTTGGTGTCCAGCTGCGCGCTCTCTGATCTGAATATTTTAATCTCTTAAAGCTTTAGATAATGACATTTTTTTTTTTTTCTTTTAGTCAGAAAAATATGCAAACTTCTCCAGCGTTGTCCGACCACAACCTGAAGATCCTGAAGTCACGGTGATACAACGGCAGCATTCCTCACATCTGCTGCAGTGATCAGTCTACTGGTCGTTTCAGCACTAGATTGATTTATCGGTTTCATTATTTATCAAATAACAAGACCATGAGTCTGCAGCCACGCTACTTTACCTTCAGCTAAATGCTAACGTCAGCATGCTGATGTTTAGTGCGTTAGCATGTTTGTTATTAGCACTAAACGCAAGGCGCAGCTGAAGCTGATGCAGGTAGTTTTGCAGGTATTTGGTCATAAACCAAAGTATTGGACACAGTGATGTTTTGACATGATGGTGCTCGAAGAACGATTCATCCTGTCCTGATCAGTCTGGACCAAAGAGGCGGAGCAGCCAAAACAAAGCACCTACATTTCCATCCCTAGAGCTGCGTTGATAGCAAGCCTAACGAGTACCAAATATTAGCTTTTTGCATCTTCTAAAATGTAACGCTGGGTAGTTTTCCTCCATTTCATATATTTGTAAATTGAATATTTTTGGTTACACAACCCAGGAAACAAGTTCAGGTTCTGGTCACTTGTGATGGGAGTATGGGGGGGGGGATAGAACACAAATAGCTTCATTAAATTCATTAAGAAGGTCGGTGTTTAATTTCAGTGAATAAATTTTTGCTGTGATTCTGGGAGATTCGGTTGTGCTTTGTTTCACCTGCTGCGTCGCGTCGCACCCAGACCAGGAGTGGAGGCCACGGCTTCCAGGATTTCAGCTCGTGTAGAATAATCACTTTCAAAAAGAGATGCTTTGTGACCTCGAATGTCTTTTCTCTCCTCCTCGTTTCCTGCAGGTTGACGGGGCCCTCTGGTCATCTCTCCGACGGTCCAGGAAACTATAAGTACAAGACCAAGTGCACCTGGCTGATCGAGGGACAGTAAGTGGAGTTCGGATAATTATGCTGAAGACTTTATTAAAGAGCTGCACAGCTGTCTGACACGGACCGAAATTCTTAATTAGCTCAGGAAATCTGTGTTTTTGTCCAGACAGGTTAAATATATTGTGCACATTGTACATCCTGTTCCAAGAGTAACAAATACATTTTTCAGATGACCTTTTGGAGGTGGTCAAACATCTTCTCTGCTTATATAGTCCTTTTACAGAGAATCCCTACACATCTGGTCTCTTGGGCCTCCAGAGCAAAGACCGTAGACACACTACATGAAACTGATACTCCCGTATTGATTTCACCCATTAATTCAGCTTCTTCCATTAAGAATCGGGGGCAAAGGAAGGAATCCTAAAACCTTGAGACAGTTGAAACCTGAGGCTGAAGCTCCATGTTGCGATGGTGCTCATAATGACCGTTACGTGCCGCCTGCACTGCGGCGCTTCGCTGAGATCCGTCCAGCATCAGGACTTTGCAGTGTCCAAAAGACGATGGATGAAAATGAATGGCAAAGTAGCTGAGAAATTCAATAGGCCTCCTCTATTGTTTTAGTCAGCACAACCGCGCCATGGAGTATCGATTCAGAGCGATGAGTCTTTGTTGTTGTTGCTGCTCATCCGAACCATAAACCCTCTGACTCCATTTGCAATTCAGGCATTTATCCAACCCTCTCATTCCCAGGCGATGAGCCATGGGTGACTTGGTCGGGGCTCAGGAGGTCACGCTATTGTTCTCTTAGACAGGGCGTGTAGACGTTACAGGGCTTTGAACTCCTGACCTTCCTGTTTCTGGATGGCTTCTCTAATCACCGTTCCACACTGCCGTCCAGTGACTCCATTACCTACTAATGGCACTTTTATATGCCGTCTCGAGACCCCAGCGCGTTCTTAACAGCAGGTTAATGCAGTGGCACGTGCACTATGTGCGCGAGAGTGACAAGAATACCTGGACACGCATCCAGTCTTGGCTTCCTCTGCAGTTACTTACGTCCGTTGAATCCGTCTGCGGTGGCCCGAAGTGACTTTACCTGCTGAAAGTAAAATGATTAGTAAAATATTAAAATATGTCTGTGCTAAGTGCTTTGCTGCCGTGCTCACAGGGACCTCGGCGGTACTTAATTTTTAGAATAGGACTTTCTTTGTCAGGTCCTCGCAGTCACTGCTTACGTTGGATTTTTAATTTACTGGTCACGAGCCTTCTTTTCTTATCGAAACTTAGGGGCTGCTGCCGCCGCTTCACTCTTAATAAAATTGTGAAGATAAAAATGTGACTATTCATAACATTTCCTGCACATCTTGTGCCCTCCATTGTAGGTATGCTAAATGGGCCTTTGTGTGCCTCCCTCCACTTTATGAATGATTTTCATTTTGCGGTGTTTACCAGGGTTTAGAGCGGAGACCGTTTTTAAGGATCTTATGAATGTCTTCAATCAAAAACTACGGTACATCCAAATAATAGAGCACAAAATAAATGATTAGGTTTAAAAAAAGGGAATTAAAATGGTAGCGTAAGGGTTCAGGGCCATAGAAATATGGCGCATATTCAGCGTGTTGGGGAATGCAAGTAAATTGTTTGTAAAATCGCTGGAGCAACTTGCGAGCTGATCATCTGTGTCACAATTTCTGCCGTTGAACTTAAACATGGTGCTGGTGAATTACAGCGGTATGAGCTCATGCGGTGATGTCACGGGTGGACTTCTAATGCTGCTGCTTAGCGGGGGTTTGGCTGATATTGAGGTAATGACCAACCCAAACAGACATTCTCACGGTCTTCCTCTCCAGGCCCAACGCCGTACTCCGATTACGCTTCAACCACTTTGCCACCGAGTGCAGCTGGGACCACCTCTACGTGTACGACGGAGACTCCATCTACGCCCCCCTTCTCGCCGCTTTCAGGTACGTCTGCTCTGTGTGGGCTGGATTTCCTGAAGGAACGTCTGCCTCAACTTTTTGAAAATGTCGATTTAAGTTTTCACTTCGGCCCCTTTTTGTTTGTCCCAAATAGTCTTCTCGTCGGAGCAGGAACGCCTCCGAAACATACTTTAGATCATTTTAAAAGTCACCATTGAGACACAGACTAATAAGAGTTTTGCAGATCAAACTCACACAAACCATAACTTCACTTTTATATTTTTGCAGAAATAAGCAAAGATTGTTGGGTTCAGTAGCAGCCTGACTTGCATGGTACTAAAAATGTGTTTTTAGATATTTCCATTTCCTGTTCTATTGTTGCAGTGGTCTGATTGTTCCTGAACGTTATGGGAATGAGACGGTCCCTGAGGTGGTGTCTCAGTCCGGCTACGCCCTGCTGCACTTCTTCAGCGACGCTGCCTACAACCTGACCGGCTTCAACATCTCCTACAGGTGAGAGAAGCACAACATAAAAATTTCTTATTTGACCACTTTCTTTATAAAAGCCAACCAAGTAAATACAGGGGGTGGGGGTTAATGTTCTGTTTTGAAATGGCTTGTTGCACCCTAACCCTCCATTTTTCAGAAGAATAGTGCAATCCGTTTCTCGACTATAATCAAAGCATGTCCCAAAAGGCTTAAAGTTTATGCGAACTCCACTAAAGGTTGGTTCTCCAACTCGAATGCACATGAACTAATGAAATGTAGTCAACTGCCTGAAATGATACTCTTAGTTCTTTCCTTGATTTTTGAAATCTTAGCTGGGATGGCAGCTTCCACACATCAAATTGCTTGTAATCCCCTGCAGCTGAGTGCGTAGCTGCCAGGCCTCAGGGTCCACGCATCCATTCAGGATAGTGTCAGTCACTGGATGAAAGTATCTTGCTACGTGGCCGATACTTTGATTCCGAGCTCGCAGAGACGAGAACCTCGGCACAAGTCAGTTCTGTTTACTGGCTGCTGAGATTTATTTAGGCGAAGGGCCCACTTCACACCGTTCCTTGGGACACGATGACGCATACAAAGCTATCACTTGCTGCATGATTCAGGCTGCACGCTGGCACGGCTGGTTGACAGCATTTAGAGGATCGTGTCGGGCTGCCGCCGTCCATTTGCTGCAGTATGTTTTTGTTGCATCGTTGCACCTCCAGCTACCAGTCGGGCACGCTGTGTATGCTGTTTGTGTTTTGGTGGCAGCCACGCAAATTTGCTACCTGCCTGCTTCAGGGGGATGCTGACAGGAACACTATACGGAAGCAAAGAAATGCCATAATAATTAGGATATTATTAAGAAACTGAACACTGACTTGATAAATTTAACCACTAACGAATCCTTAAGGTTGACATTTAAATGCTACTGAATTTATAGAATTTAAATATTATGAAATATAGATTTTGCTTTGAAAGCCAATGTGTCAATTTGTTGTAAGATAGTAGGGATTGGAATTAATTTACAATGAGACTGTTCAATATTCAAAAAATGTATTCAAGGTCCTCAAATTCAGATGGTCATTTTCACCTCTAAAGATTTTCTCAGATAGGTGAAAATGATATACCAAAATTCAAACGGCGTCCAGAGAAGCAATTCGAGTCTGAACATCTGTCCTATCGGGTCGCGTTCTGTCAGTCACATGATGCAACAAAAAGAAGTGGAAGTCCTTGAGTTTGTGGATTTCTGTTTTTG
Source organism: Gadopsis bispinosus (assembly GCA_036024995.1). Lineage (NCBI taxonomy): Eukaryota > Metazoa > Chordata > Actinopteri > Centrarchiformes > Percichthyidae > Gadopsis > Gadopsis bispinosus. The sequence continues at coordinate 12,721 of JAVQJV010063229.1, read as the reverse complement.
AAATTGAGAACATTTTTAATTCCTTGCCGGAAATTCAAACGCATACATCCAGACATATGCTTTTCAAAATAAAATATAAATATTCTATAAATAAGTCAATTAAATTTTATTTATGTAGCTCTATATCATAACAGAGTTGTGTAAATAGAGTTGTATTCAACATCAACTTATTACGGCCTTTTCTTTGCTTCCATATCGTGTCATTTCTTTATGTGCCATGCATTACAGCCCAGTAATGACCCCACACCGTACGGTAGGTTACACTCTGGTCTCAGTCGTACCATTTGTGGGTCCGGTGTGGTTGTACTGTATTTTGGTACTGATGCTGCGCCGCGCACGTGTAGGAATTTAATCTTACACTTTGGTAGTAGCAAAATTTAAAAAACCCATAATATAAATCAGTTCCAACAAGCCACTGGGCTGAATCATAACACCTGTGCTAATACATACTGTAAAGCTGTTTTTGGAGGCTAAGGAAACTGCAAAGTGTTGACGGAGGAAGAAATGATGGAGGTTTATTCATGGGGGTCCACAGTCGGGGCTAATGTCGCTGTCCATATGTTGACCCCATTTAGCCATTACAGACGTACGAGTTCATATATACTGCAGCTGCATTTCAGGCCAAGATTGAACCTCTATCTCCCTTTGAACCCAGCATTAATGACCAAAACTCCAGCTTCACTCCATGTTCTGTGTATTTCCTGCATGGTATCTTTTGCGAGCTGTCACTGTCATTAGTCCGTGTCTGACTTGAGCTTTTCAGAGACCTTTTTTGGGACTTCTTTGCAGCATAAAAAAAACCGTTATCTCATTATATTGTGCTTGCTCACAGCTCTGTATAATTTATACAACTACGGCGCAAGACGCTATACCCACAGATGGATGGATCAAACTAAACATTGTCAGGGAGCCAAAAAATGTCATTAATTTTCTCCAAGCGGCTAGTTTTAAAACCAAAGTGGAACCCGTCCCTCCCAAACATCTGCAAAGGACACAATGGGCCCTAGCGTTTTTTCCCCCTCTCATTGGTACCGTCGCCATGGCGATAGGGATTGAAGTTGGGCTGAGAAAGGCAAAGTCGGATGAAAGCGAAGTACCCCCCGGGCCCCGGTCTTTGGTGTCTGGCAGAGGTGGAGGAGCCGAAACATCAAACTATCAGGCTGCCGAAGGAACATGAAAGAATGACGAGGGCCCTTTGTGTCGTCTGTCTCGCTCCCAAATATGTTTGTCTTCAGGAGGGGGAAAAAAAACCTTCTCACTTCTCAGTCTCCTGCTTTGATGGATAATAACGTCGTCGAAACGCAGCGAAACCTTTGACGTTGACTTGTTTACTTTTGTTAGAAAAAGAACATTAGGAGCGTTTTCTAGTCTTGTGCAGTTTGCTGTGTTTTCCCTATTAAAGGAGAAGTCTGGCAATATTCGATATTATTCATGTGGTCGGCAGACTCCAGGAAAAGACCAAAACCTTGCCAGTAGTGCTGTTTCACTGTAGATTGGGTGTGTTGACCATCTGCGGACGGGCCTCCTGATATGAGTGACGAGTGTTGAGGCAGGAGCCTGAGCAACTGCTGAGGGGAGACAATGCCAACAACACCTTCTGCTGACTTCCTGCTGCATATTTGATCTTTTAAGCCTGCACACAGCTGAGGCACCGCTCACGCAAAAGCAGATGTAACCCAGTCGTTCCTGATGTTTTATTCAGAGTCTATATTTCCGGCAGAATTTGAATCCCGTCTTTCTCCGTTTCCTTCTCTTGTCTCCCTCCCAGGGTGAATACGTGTCCCAACAACTGCTCGGGCCGTGGCGAATGTCGCGCGGGGAGCTCCACGGGTTCGGTGTACTGCGAGTGTGAAGCCAACTGGAAGGGGGAAGCCTGTGACGTCCCCTACTGCCTGGCCGACTGTGGCAGCCCCGACAGAGGTCACTGCCAGGGCAAGACATGCGTCTGCACGACCGGATGGCAAGGTGGGCTGGCACTGTAGCAGCGTCGCTCCGGCTGCCAGCGACGTGACCTCGTTGTCTCGTACGCCGGTTTGAATAACCGCAATGTCATCATGTTGGCTTCAGCAGGCCCACACATGCCAAAGCCTCCTCAGCGACTTGAATAAGCTTCTCGCCGGGACGACGAGGGCCTCTGTCTTATTTTCTTTATGCTATTTTAAGGAGCAGGTTGTGGTGCTTTCAGTGGTGAAGATTAAATCCTTTTGTCTGCTTTGATATGGAGCTGTTCGATCAAATGATCAGATTTAAGTGCCCGGTGTGCCGCCCCCTTTTGAAAGGGGCTGAAAGCTCCTGTAACTGGGTAAAAACATATAATTGAGAGACAGAAAAACTATGTTTAGGTTTTAATGAAGCAGTAAGGATTATTTGACAGGCCGCCTCCTCCTGCTGGGTTTCCATACCAGGGTTACGGCTAATCCCAGTCTAGCAAAAACACAATTATACTCTGGTAATTTATTTTAATCATTTTATTATCGGTGTTCAACAATATAAATACTATGGCGATCCGAGCTTTCTAGCATTTTAAAACACACCCAGGTTTAAATGACAAAATCCTTGCCAGTAAATCTGCGGTGCAGCTGAACACGAAGCAGCTCCAGTGAAGCAGTTGGATGTTTTAGAAACAAAAGTGTTAGTGACGTTATGCGTCCAGATTTTACCTTTTTTTATATATATATATATATATATATATATATGCCGATTCAACCCAGTGCCTCTTCAGCTTTAAGCCGCCACCGCTGTTACTGTGGCTCCCGCTGCCCCCACATCCATCTGCTGTAACCTGACTTCAAATTAACTTTGTGCAGGATCGTCATCTTTTTGGTGGAGCCATGCATATCGACTCTGTTGTTTGGTGATGACCTGACACTACTGTATCCTTTCTTTTTAATTTTTTTATATATTTTATTTAATCGGACCATAAGGACGTTTTAGCCGCTCTATTAGTTCTTAAACGGCTCCGCTGTGCCACTCGGCACGAGCAGAGACAACAGCTTAATTTAACTGCAGTTATATCCGCAGCTCAGTGTGCTCACGATCTAATTACCAAAGCTGAGGGAGTTGAAAAACAGACCGGCGTTTTCTTTAGCCATTATTACCCCGTCATGGTGTGTTAGCCCCGCAATTGCACACTGCAGTGTACTCTGTGCTGCCAGCCTCCAAATGAACTCATTTTCTACACCAGCCAGTGTGCAAAAGCAGAGACGGATGCCTTGCACTTAATCTCTCTTTCACAGATGCGCAGCCTTCAACAAATGATGTCTTTAAGGGAGACTAAGGCCGCGTTTGTTTTATTTATGGAAATGCCACCAAGGTGCAAAAGTAATTCTGTCGGTCAGGTCGAACAATATTGGCCACCGTGGACTTTATTTTTCTGCCACTGACCAAAGCAAAAAGGAGAAGTGACCTTGATTGTTGCAGTGAATCACAAACCCTTCCTTTCCTGCCATGTGGCCGCTTCTGCATTGTTTTCGATAATGATCAATGAGGAACTCCCCTAGTGGTCAACATCCTGTTTCTGCTCTGATGGAGTGATAGCACTAATTGGTTGTTAAATGTTTTATTGCAGGCAGGTTTTCCTTTTCCCACGTGCCTTTCATCGGGTGGGTGGGATGGACGGACAGACAGTATAGGGACAGACTGCCCCCAAACCGCATCCCGACCTGTGCGATTCAAAAGAAACCGGCAGGACGAGGCCAATCTTTCTATTCCTGGCTTGCCAGTCGTTTGCCAGGAAGCCTCTCAGAGTCTTTTCCCTCCATTCAGGAGTGATTCCGGTTCATGCTGCCGTTATTGTTCTCGTCCCCGTCCTGTAACAGGGGAAGGCAGCTCTGGCTCGGGCCATCCGTCCACACATATCCGTAAAGCCTCCGTTATGTATCGTTTCTCTCCAAACAAATAAAGCTTCTGTAACTCATCTCTATACAGCCGATGACTTCAAAACTTCAAAACTTTAGGAACGACTTTCTGATGCTAAATGACTCTAAATCTGTATCGGTGTCGGTTATCTAAAGGCTTAGAAATGCTTCTTTAACCTTTTTTTTTGTTGTTTTTTTTTACCTACAGTCAATTCATTCAAAGCACATGGCCCCGATTTGTTGAAGCCCGTGAAAGTTTCATCCTTCAGCTTCACAAGCTGGAGCTTTTATGCTGACTCGTTCAGTTGGCTTTTCTTTATTTTGTTTTTTGTTTTTTTGTCTGAAGGCAGTCTGTTTCTATGTTCCTCTAAAAGGTTGCAGCGCCTTTATTGTGTTTTATCATATATATTTAATAGTGCAACAAAAAGAATGAACTGCGCTTCCTGCATCGTTGAACCTCCTGTGGAGTCCTGACGCTGTGTTCTCCTTCCCTCCTCAGGTCCAGACTGCTCCGTCTCGGTGCCTGCCAACTCCTCCTTCTGGAGCCGGGAGGAGTTCACCGAGGCCGGGCTGGCCAGGGCTTCCCACAAGGCCGCGGTGGACCAGGGCATCATGTGGGTCATTGGAGGTTACGTGTTCAACGCCTCCGACTATCACATGGTCAAAGCGTAAGTTCCCTCCCCTGCGAGAATCTGCACTCGGATTTTAGGCGTTTGGCTGCTCGCTCGACATCCAAGAGATCTGCGAGACACGAGCCCTGCTGTTGCTATGCGACTGCAGGGAACGGTGTCTGTGTTACAAAAGCTGTATTATTTCTAACTTGCATGTCTGTTATGCCGAGTGCTGAAGTAATAGTTGGCTGTCAGGAAGAAGCCACAGGACTTCCTGTCTGTTGAAAGTAAACAAGAAGCAGCACTCGGCTCTGCACAGACGGCGCTGCGTCGAGGCACAAGAACGAAGGATGTAATTAAAACCATAAAATTACAGGATAGGCTGAAACTCCTCACCCTGTACTCCACCCAGGAAGGTCACACGTATTCCCTTGGCTCATATTTTGGTTTTATGAGCTTCAGGCCAAGGCCCTTCTTTATTCCTGCTCCGTCATATGAGACTATCCCCCACTAGACTGCGGCGCGTGCACAACGCAAGGCTCTGCGTCGCGCCGGATTCTGCAGATTAGCAGTAATCTGCCCATTTCTGTAAATGTTGTTGTTCGCTGTGCAGTGACAATAAAGCTGAGTCTAGTCTATAAAGGAACATCCTGCCAGCCTCACACAACTTGTTGTCACCTTGGCATAGTTAGACAGGCAGTGTAGTTCTCCTCCTCGGTCTAACTGTTTTAGCTTGTTCCTGAAGTAGTTGGCTAAAGGTAAGAAAAGCAGCGAAGGCATGTGATGAGTGTCACGTGTCTTTCTGATAGGTAGTTAGCAGGTTTAGGGCTCAGGTGTAAGAGGTCATTAGATTTTAAAGCCTTGACTGAGGAACATTTCGTGCGCTGACACATGGTAGTTTTCTGTACCAGCCTGTGAGCAGCTTGATAGGAGTCCCCCAGTGTGCTGACTGAAGACCGGGGGAGACGCTTAGCTTGGATGGATATAAGATTGGATCTTGCTCTTCTTGCCTAACTCTCGGCAAGAAAACAAGCCGATTTCCCAAAAATGTTGGACTGTTTTTTTTTTTTTTTTTGTTCTTTAGATGATAATAATATAAACACACCACACTCACATACCCTTTAATTCTTGTGTAGTATGAGAGCACTGCAATCTACAGCTGCGAGAATTAGTTGATTTAAGCCAATTAGTTGATCGAAAGAAAATGAGCTGTTTTCATGATTGGTTAATTGGTTAATTTATTATTTAATCGCTTCAGTCATTTTTCAGTGAAAAAAAAAAAAAAGTCAAACGTTTGCTTGTTCCAGCTTCTTAAGTGTGAGGATTTGCTGCTTCTCTTTGACGTGTTTGACAGCAGATGAAACGTCTTTGGGTTTTGGGCTCTGGGGAACCGTTACACAATTTCTGCACATTTTATAGACCAAACGAGGAATTGATCAGCCGTGAATATAATCTGCAGTATAATCATTTGGTGCAGCTCTACTGTAATCCCTATTCCTATCGACAAGTAATGCCTCAACTGCCCAACATTATGTGTAAAGTTTCCATTTCTGTTTGTGTTCCCCATGGGCTCCATCTGCGTTTGTCTGAACTGGGTTTCCTTTGTCTTGTCACGTTCGAGCGATAAAGGAAGTCTTGACCGACTAGTTTTGATTTGATAATGGTATAAATGATTGAACACAGAAGAGATCAGTACATGCTCGTGTACATTTTGCAAGGGAGTGAAAATGTCTTAACGCTGTTGCGTCGTGGCCTTTTGGTGTCTCCTTCCTGTAGGTACAACCTCAGCAGCAACAGCTGGCTGACCCTTGACCCCTCCGTCAACACCGTCACGCCACGATATGGTCATTCCCTGGCTCTGCATGAGGTATGTGGAGGGAGAACTGCATATCTACTAATACAATATGACTCTACTGTACATTTCACTGTTATTATAGTGCGTTATTTATATATATAGAAAATGCATCTGTAGTTTCTGCCAACTCGGTGTGATGTGAACAGGGCTTCAGAAGAGTTAGGTAAGATAATAACACGTGACAAATAAAGTAAATGGAGGCACTAGCAGCAGTATTACGTTTATACTCCCCATTCTTTTATTTATGCTTTCAGTAGTGTCTGGAACTAATATATAAATCTCCGGGGTTTGATATGCTACAGTTTCTTCTCAGCCAGAAAGACTGTTGGGAGCCGCTGCTGGAATAATAAGATCGAGGAGGGTTCAGGAGGAAGACGCAGTCTGTCTGCAGCTCAAACTCGGTTCTCTCAAACCACAGAGCAGAGTGTTCGTAATGCACAAATTGCATCCCGGTGTATGAATGTGTGTTGTAAGTCAATGTGGACCTGCAGGACAAATCTGAAATCAAATAAGCGGTGATAGAAAACAGATGGAACTGATGCAAGTCCTCGCAACGGCACATAATGTACCGGTTCAGGCTCCCAAACACACGTACCCTCGCTGGTTTATAAAAAGCTAGAAGAAGGGTTAGAATCAGAAACGGGTTTATCGCCAAGCGGCTTGTCACGTCCAGGGAATTTGCTTTGGTGCATAACAGTAAACGTAGTAAATAACGTAGAGAAAATACAGAGGAAGATGAAAACGAGAGCTGTAAGTCAAGAAGCAGAAGCAGAAAATTGACATCAAGGTATGAAAAATCATTATAAAGAATAATAAATGAAGCCTGTATTTTTTTGACTAGCAATATAAAATAAGTAATTCCAAAACTAACCAAATCAACTGTGACGCTCACAAACTGAACTACGACTACTGCTTGTAACAACAACACAAGTGCCCAACCGAGACTGTAATTCCTTGCACATACTGTATATTATCAAGTGCATGAGTGAGTTTTACCCATGTTTACTTTTAACAGGAAACCAAGTTTTTAAAAAGATCGATAAAGAGAGAAAATATACAAATAAAAAAGGGATTTGGGTTCGCCAATGAGAAATAAATTTACATGGTTACTGCAACCAATATGAAAAGGGAATTTGTCAGCATATATGAAAAAAATGTCCCCCGTGTCGTCTTAAACCTTTTTATAAAATTTTATTTGAAGTAAAGTAAAACTGTTGCATTTAAAATGTTCCTGTATGTATTAGTTTTGGAAGTTGACTCGCATATACATATAATCTAACTGTGCTCTGCGGTTTGCCTGTTCGTTCCAGGGGAAGATCTACATGTACGGAGGAAAGATTGACTCCACAGGAAACGTGTCCAGCCAGCTGTGGGTTTTCCACATCCAGAACCAGACCTGGGTCCTCATGAGCCCCCGGGCCAAGGAGCAGTACGCTGTGGTTGGACACTCGGCCCATGTTGTGCCTCCTATCCAGGAAGAGGCCAGTCCCGTCATGCTGGTTCTGTTTGGACACTGTCCTCTGTTCGGCTACATCAGCCAGGTGCAGGAGTACAACATCGGTAAGTTGTAGGAGCTGTCGGGGATGAGCAGAAAGCTGCAGGTCCATGTGGACAGACTGTGCCAAAATCAAAAACTCACAAGTTTGGTCTTTGCATCTGCCATGTGTCTCTGAGCAAAGTACCCAACTTCAGCTGCTCCTTTGCTTTAACCATTAACCTGGCCTGGATGTTGGTGCCAAAACATATCAGTTTATAACAGCAGGAAATGAACACCGGCCACCAAGATGAAGCTAACGACTTTTGAACCCGGGTGGTGTGTTCATCTAATCCACCAACCTTGTTGGCAGGCAGCCAAACCTAATTTAGAGGTCTCATTGTCTTCTGAAAGGCAATCTGTCTGAGAAAATGGGGTGAATTAACCTGCCGCTGTGCGACGGACACGAGTACATCTCCTGTTTGCGCACAGTGAACGTGATTTGGTTATTATAATTTCCTGAACAAGCTAAGCCAATCTAACATCTGATTGCAGTGTGATGCTACTTTTGTTCTTGTAGTGCATTTTAGGAACAATGATACAAAGATTTATATTGGCTTGACTTTCTCTCACTAATGAAACCCTGTGTAATCTGAGATGAGCTGTAATTACCTCCACCACGTCCCTGCTGGGTCCAAAAACTCAGTCCTCCCCAAAGGCACCGAGACCTTCCGTAGCCTAACTGCTTCCCTTCGCTTTCTTAGTGGGGTTTCATTATACAGTGATAACGTAAAATAGGTTTTTGCCTTGCTCTGTAAACGACGTCTGTGTGACCCTCCAGCCAAGAACACGTGGAGCATGGTGGCCACAGACGGAGCGCTGGTTCAGGGCGGCTACGGCCACAGCAGCGTGTTCGACCCAAGCACCAGAGCCATCTACATCCACGGAGGCTACAAGGCCTTCAGTGCCAACAAGTACGGCCTGGCTGGAGACCTGTACAAGTTTGACGTAGACAAGAGGAAATGGTGAGGATTCCTTTAGGTGCAGATTTATCTTCATGATACTGTAATTTGTACTGACACGGATGCTGCAGGAGGTTTTTTACAGTGTATTTTGAGCAACGGGCTGTCCAAGTATGGGCGTGTTTTGTTTCTGGTTTATTTTTCAGATTTTGCTTTTTCTTGTCTAGTATGATTTGAGATAATATGGTCGGAGATGTAAAATATGTTGGTAGTTCACAAGCAGGAAAGGTTTAGCAACCACCGATGTACAGCACAGATGTGTTTGTTTTTGGTGTAACACAATTTCTTTGAGTCAAACTTGCTAAATTCCTAAGGCAGGATGCGTTTGGGCCCAGAATCGCATCACGCAGAAGGTTCATCAGAACTTGTTTCACTGGATCTTTTGTTACATTTTAAAATGAAATGGTCGTTATCAAATCATGCTGTCAAACAGTAACGTCAATTCCTCAAGGTTATACAAAAAAATGCAGTTTAAGCAAGAAGTCGGTATTTGAAATGACTTTTTTTGAGAACTTTCATGTTACTGGATTCGCTGTGTAACTGTAAATTAACAACAGGAAGTGGGGATTGTCGGACTAAACTCGTTTTTAAGCGGCCGCGCTGCCTGTCTGGAAGAAGCGGTTGTATGACCTCTATCTTTTCTCTGTGCAGGACAATTCTGAGAGACAGCGGCTTCTTCCGTTACCTCCACACCGCGGTGATAGTGAGCGGGACGATGCTGGTGTTCGGAGGAAACACGCACAACGACACGTCCATGAGCCACGGTGCCAAGTGCTTCTCCGCCGACTTCCTGGCCTACAGTCTGGGTCAGTAAAACACACACACGAAAAGCCTAACAGGGGTCGCAAATGACCTCGGCTAGAAATCCTATATGCCATAAACGCAGAAATGAATAAATAATAAAAACAGCAGCAGCTCCTACAGTCTGCGTTCTCAGCCTCACGTGTTTTTCTTCGAAGCCTTCAATATCTTTTTCTTTTTTTTCTTTATTTTTTTTCCTGCCCTGAGCTGCTTTGCATTCATACAGTCGCACGGTTTCCCACCTGGGAGCAGTGTCCAACAACACAAACACTGCAGTTGTACCGAGCTGCTCCACTGGAGCAGGAGAAGGTCAAATATCACAGCTCATCCCCCTTTTAATACGTATAATACTCAGAGTAATGTATCCTTACGTTTTCCAGCAGTGTGTTGGTTTTTGCGTTCATATGTGACAGGAGTTTCCCGGATAGATGACGTGAAGCGGAGTGTTGGCTTTATGGGAAGCTACTTGTTTTTGTTTTGCATGGTTTATTTATGGGCATATTAATCTTGTTCTTTGCTGGAATGGCTGGTAGCCGTCGTCTTCTGGGGAATGAATTGCTGGACTGGAATTTTGAATGTAGGCGTATCCTGTTCAAAGTTGGAACTGACAGTTTGTCTCCAGTCGATCAGCTTGGATTCAACCACGTCCACGTTACTTTTGTGTTCATCAGGGGCTTATTGTGGTCTGTGTGAGCTCCCTTAGTTCCAATTTAGAGGTATCTTAATGCTGCAGCGTACCATGATATTTTAGACAGTAGTACGTTCCCAACTTTTTGGCAACAGTTTGTGTTTGGCCCTTTTGCTGTTTCAACAAGACAACGCCCCCCCCGCACACAAATCCAGCGAGTCGAGTTCTTCCGTCGAGTAGAACTCGACTGGCCTGCACGGAGCCCTGACCTCAACACCATCCAGCACCTCTGAGGTGACCTGGAACGCCCACTGCGAGTCTGGCCTCATCGCCAAACATCCGTAGTCGACCAGACTGACGCTCTTCTGGCTGAATGGGAACAAGTCGCTGCAGCCAGGCTCCAAAATCTAGTGGAACGTCTGAAACCAGGAGAGTGGCGGCTGTTGATGTTCAGGTGTCAATGTATTTGATATGTCGGTAGCCTGCATGACTTAGTCCGATTTCCCAGACATGTAAAAGACATTTGAGTGGCCTCTAGAGGTCCCCCAGAACTTTTTTTTTTTTTTTAAACTCTCCTGCTCACAACAAATGCTGCTGTGAGTAAGTTATAGCATGAACTACATCCCAGAAGCTTTTAATAGTCTGCCAGGCGTCTGTGTCTCATTCACAGTATTACCATAAAGGAAAGTCGGGTCTTTAGGGCGGCTGTGGCTCAGGAGGTAGAGTGGGTTGTCTGTTAATCCCTCCTGTCCACATGCTGAACGTGTCCTTGGGCAATACACTGAACCCCTGATGGAGGCCAGCTACGTTGCCATTGGTGTGTTTGAATGAGACCAATCTGTAAAAGCGCTTTGGGAACCATTAAGGTTGAAAAGTGCTATATAAGTGAAGTCCATTTACCATTTAATTGGCAGATCAGATTCTGCAGAACATCCCCCCGAGCTGCAGTTCTCACTTGACTCCTTGAGGATTTCTAGGTGAAGTGATCAACGCTTAATAATGTAAACACTGAACTGGGCAGACTAAGATTCACACTGGGGTGTAAATTCAAGCCAAATGGGACGATGAACAGTCGATTGTTGTCTATTGTCGATTCCGATTATAATCCCATTTAAATTTCTCTAATGGAGGTTGGCACGGCTCTGTCTGAAGCCGTACTGGCAGCCTCATTGTGTTAGCTGCCTGCAAACACGGTTGTAAATTGAGTCGGCCTCCTTCCGCAGTGCTGTCGCAAGCTGCTCGTTAATGGGAGGCTTCAGTCTGCCTGGATGGGAGGGAGAATTCCCCGCGGGCCTCGAAATGGCCCCGGGACGTTCGCTTTTTCTGTGTCGTTACGGAGATGATTGACAGGCAGCGAAATTAGAATCTCAGGGGCACAAGCGCCCCCTCCCCTCCCCTCCCTGTGCAGCCTGCTTTTTGTTCATGGGAATTGCATGTTGGCACTGAAACATCCCCCAACAAACGTCGCTCTTCAAGCTCGTCGGAGTGGCGTGAAGAACACGACGGCGGTTCAGGCTGCAGCTGCGCAGGTAGAGGCGTCGCATGGTGTCCCATTTATTTATACATTTACGATGCCACATGTCCTCACTCATGTCACACTAGCCACCGCGGGGAAACAAATTGTTTTTGTGATTTCCCTGTCAAGTGTGCATTTGAGTCGAACTTTAGAAATGGGGGGGGGGGAAGTATTGTCTTCCCTCCCACTGCTCTGACCTCTCCCTCTCCTCCCTGCCACTCCTCATCCTCTGTAGGATTTTGTAATTGGACAGAAAAGACTAGTAGACTATTTTCCTCACCCCCACCCCTCCACCAGCCAGCTGCAGGGCGTCAGCAGCAGCTCTGTAATTGTCTGGTAATTACAGTCGAGATGGGCCGCGCGTCGAGGACTAATTGCTCCTCCTTACCAAGCTAAACTCAATTAGAGTGTAGAATTTAAGGGCTGGCCGCTGTCCTGACATTGGTAGACGGTGTCATAATAAATCCCCTGACGGGCAATGCGCCACACCGCCTGCAGTGCCGGAGTGCGACACCAGAGGGCAGTGTCTACCTGTGAATGTTACTCTGTGGGAGAACATGATGACTTGCACTGCATTGCACTGACTGAAGGTATGATGTACTGCAGCCATTGTTCTGCGTTCCCTCAGCTTCGACTGTCAGGCTCACATGCCAGGCGTTTTGTTTTTTTTCGGTGGTGATGTTTGTTTGTCCAGGCTCGTGATAGGCGGCGTACACTGTCGACACACTGCTGGAACTTCATGTGAAATCAACCCTGAAGGAATCCACCACCACATTCACTCATTTCTGGGTAAAGAAATCAATGAAGGTCAATGTGAAGGTCAAAGAAATGAATGAAGTTTGGAGGTCAAGACTTCTCGAATTTTGGGTTAAAAACCAGGCTGAATTTTGTCATCTAGGTTATGCGTACTTGTGTTAATAGCATTTCAGCACTTAAGTATAGAAATAATAGTGATTA
>JAVQJV010063228.1:0-21617 GCA_036024995.1 Gadopsis bispinosus | reverse complement strand
GAGAGAGAGAGAGAGAGAGAGAGAGAGAGAGAGACTACACAATTAGTTAGAAAAACAATGGACAGATTAATCAATAATGAAAACAATTTTGAGCTGCACAAGTTTTCTTACACCGTCTGACTCACGGTGATATTGCCTTTGTTATTCCACACCTCCTTCATCCTTGTCCAAACCTAGCGCCTGCATTACCCACAATGCAACAGTTCAGTCGGCGATATGGGCACGTTGTGCTACCAGTGGGTAATGTAGCCCCGAGCTGCTAGCCTCACGCAAACACGAGGAGCGGGCTACAGAGGTCTGCTAAGCGCACTTCTTTCTAACTTCACAGCCTCAGATTTTTTAACATTTTCAAAGTTGACGTTTCCAACGCCAGCCGACGCTGACTCAAACGACATCACACGATTCATCAGACTTCACGCAGCTCCCTCTGGAGCCATTTTTCACATATACAGTAGCACTTACTCCCCGAGACCTGGACACAGACTGATGTGTAAAATCGGCACACTTCCCTTTGGGTCCTTTGAAGCCTTCAACTGTTTGTCATATGAGTGGATCTGTAACAGTCATATCCGTCCAAAGCTCCTAATCTCTGTTTCTGAAACAAAAACAAAAAACCTACTCTAGATATTTTTAGGAACAGGTTTGTGCTCACAATCTGCCAACTGAATTCATAAGGTGGACAGTTTCACTCTTGTTTTTACAGTTATTTTAAAAGACAAAGTGTTATATAAGTGGAATATAAAATAGCTGCAGCCCTGTCTGAGTATAGTATCCCCACACACACACACACACACACACACACACACACACATACCTGTCACATAAAGTCATATCCTCTTTGCTTTTGGAGAGAAAAGCAACGTCTTATATTGGCAGCCACGCACTCATGGCTTTTCAATGTAGGGAGGAAGACACACATAAACACATGCAGTACACACACACACACACACACACACACACACACACACACACACACACACAAACACACTCGAGGACGTCTGCTGGCTGCAGTAGTTCTGGAAAATGCTTTGCAGTTGTCATCTGAAAAGGTGTGGCGGCGCTCTGACAGCGCTGATGGAACTTAATGCAAATAGATCGTGTGGTAATCTTCGATCTATTTGCTCTGGTGGAGCGACTGGCCTCGCTGGTCTGCTTTCATCCCGACGACTGCTTTGACAGATGCTGTATCATGAGCCGCATCACGACTGTCATTATCACATTAGTCACTGGAGTTCGCCAAGAGACTTTGGTTCTCGAGTCGGCGCTCACATTGTAACACGGACCCAAGGCTGCGTAAGCCAAGACTGAGAGGCAAAATGATCTTTTCAGAAACAATTCAGGAACTAATTTTTGATCCACAAAGGAGGGATGGATGGTTTTTGGGTTCCTCGGAGAGGGAGAGGCAGATGATTCTAAAAAGTCACACTAAAAATGGTGCCGTTTGTCTTAAAGGGTTCCGCTTTTGAGCCTCAGCTGCACTAAAATGACGGGAAATTAGCAAACAAATTACTCGCCCTGAAATCCAGACATGTACTGTATAATCATCTAATTGTTTTGGAGCTCAACAGGAGTTGGAGAGCGCGTCTGGTTGCACTGGATCAGAGCCAAACACGACAGTGACCTTTCCTTGTGGGAACCTCGTATAGCCTCACAAACAGGATGTGGACAAAGCTCAATGGGTTCACTGTTGCTAAACGGCTGCGTTTTCAATCCAGACTACAATACTTACCACCCCAGCTAATGTAAATCTCACACCAGCAAAATGCTAATTTTGCTGGTGTGAGATTTACATTAGCCATTTGTACATTGATGTTTTTTTTTTTTATTGCTGAGTCAATAACTCTTCCTTTATCCTGGTTCTTCTAAAACTGGGGGGGGGGGGACGTTGAAATATAGCGAGGGGTGGCCTGCGTGACCACAAGGAACAATGTGGAGTGGGAAAAAAGCTGAAGGAATCTGATTTATGTGTTTATGTGTATGTACAATAAAATTGAAGCAGTTGCCCATTCACACATCGAAACATTATAATTCACTCGTGGTTGCATTTCAGGTGACGTGGTGAACATAAGTACAATATTCGCTCTCTTTTTCGCCACTCATGAGAGTGTGAGAGTCAACCAAAACAGCAAAGCCGTAAATGTTTTAAAGACGCTGAAATGGCAAACTGCAGTTTCGGGTAATCATTTTTTACGGGTTCATCATTACAAGTGACCCCTTTCACATTACACATAGTCATGTGACCCTTTGTTAATATACAAATATTGATTATAGCAGCTTTACACACACATATTTATAGAAGTCATTCTAATGCTAGAGGCTTCTGAGTATGAAAGAAACAGGCTAGTGATAATGGAGTCTGGGAATATTGATTATTTCTCTATTACAGGCAGTCAGATCAATCTGCTGTATCACATGACCCCTGTAGCTTATTACACATTATTAAAACATGTTGCGTATAAACAACAGGAGCACCACACAGGTGAAAACTGAAACGCCTGACAGAAGAAACAGAGACGCTTGCTGACTGAGAGTTTGGTGAAATCAGGACAAAATCCGTTTGGGCGCCATTAAAAACGTCTGCCAGTGTTAGACGTAACCCGGCAACATCGCGTGTTGTTGTCTAAATGGAAAATATCCTGGGAACATTTGTGAAGTCAGGTGGCGAACGCTGCCAGGTCAGACATTCAGCACTATGATTTATGCGTGTGCTGGATTATTCAGAACCAGCCTGCTAAGGAAATCATCTCCGTACATGTTCAGACAACTGCAGTAAAAACACGTTCACTGTTTAAAACAGAGACACTTGCTGACTGACTGGCAAAACAGGAATCCAAACTAATTCCCAGTGGGATAATTGTGTAACTTCACACCTTGCTGAATACAAACAAATATATTCTGTGTGTATTTATTAAACAGATATTGGGAGATTTGGATACAGTGAGGCTTCACAGGATGAAAGTATAACTTTTTGCACAAACTACAGGTGAATTGTCATTTTGAGCATGAACTTTATAAACTTTATATTTGACTATGAAATATTTACTTAACTA
Source organism: Gadopsis bispinosus (assembly GCA_036024995.1). NCBI lineage: Eukaryota > Metazoa > Chordata > Actinopteri > Centrarchiformes > Percichthyidae > Gadopsis > Gadopsis bispinosus. The sequence continues at coordinate 18,567 of JAVQJV010063228.1, read as the reverse complement.
ATTCTGTCTTTGATTGAAAAATTCACCTACATTCTCTCTTCGTTGATGGTAAATGCGCCTCAGAATTTCTCTTTGATGGGAAAATTCACTTCAATTTATGATCCGACACTGAAAAGTTCCCTCGAGTCCCTCTTTAACTTTCAAATGTAACTTGCCTCTCTGACCAAAAGATTCATTCAAACTACCTTTTAATCTGAAAAATTCCTAAAAGGTCTTTCCTTTTATATGAAGAATTCACATAAATTCTCTCTTCAACTGAAAAAGTAAATAATAAACTTGCAGTCTGTTGCAGCTGGAGGCACCACGGCCCTGTTACAGATGTATTTGTTCAGGTTCTGATTAATGAAAAGGTTCACTCTCTGTGCACACACAGACAAACACACACACACACACACACACATTGCACATTTTCTCTGACTTCTGGCTTTATGAATGGAGGGGGGGGGGTTCAGGATCATATTGAGCGTGAAAAAGAAAAGAAAAAAAAAACAGAGGCTGAGCTGGTGGACAGCAGCATGCCGTGTGTGATGTGTGAAGGGACAGAGCCCCCCGGCTGCTGTGCACTGCGAGATAACAGCATGAGCAGGCTGAGGCAACGCCAACAGTAAGAACACTGAGCTGCCACCGGGGACAACTACTGTACTACAGGTATACTAGCAGACTGCCTAATGATCTCTCATCCGCTGAGGACTGTAGTCACAGAGACTTTAATCCAGGACAGTCTTATTATAGCCTCAAGTCTATTTTCCCTTCCCTTAACATGGACATGAGAGCTGGATCTACTATACGGAAACATTCTTTGCTTTTATCTGTATTTATATCCTTCACTGTGCAGCGACTTTAGGTTATTTACTGAGCAGAAATGCCAAACATTCTCTGTGAAGATTTGCTGGTTTTCTCATTTAGGGCTGCAACTAACCTTTATTTTTATAATCACTTGCTGTGCACTTTACCTTTTTTTTTTTTATTGTTGTTTTAGCCTTTGAAAATGTCAAAGAATTGTGAAAATGCCAAACACAAGTTTCCAATGTGACATCAAATGACTTGTTTTGTCCAAAACCCAAATATATTCAGTTTACAGTGAGCTACAAAGTGGTCAGGGCTTCAATAACTCATCAATGATCAAATATTTGGACTCTTTGCATTCTGCTCAGACAGAACAAGTCATCTGAAGAAGTCACCTTGGACTCTGGGAACCAGTGACTGTGTGTTTCCCGGTTTCCAAAATGATTAAATCGCAAAAACAATCACGAGTTGCGGCTCTACTTGACTCTGTCGCACGCCTTTTAACTCTGCTCTGGTTTGGCGGTATGCATCAGGCGGCTTTGGGAACAGGCGCGAGTCACCGAAAGCTCCAAACCCAGGTGGTGAACTTGCTGGAGGTTCATCCATATTTGATGAGACCTTCCTTAAGTACGTTCCTGCCTGTGCAGCTGACCCGACGCCATCTGCCCAACACAAACCGGCGGGCTCTGCTGTTATACGGACACCATCTTTGTCACTGCTGCAGCCTTTCCGATTTCGTTTTTATTCAATTTAACCTCACTTCATTTCCTCTCCGGGCCTCTGTTTGGTTTAATGAGCTCACCCAGCCTTCGCACTGACGCCTGTTCAGCGAAGAAGCCCACTTGTTACAGAGGTAGGTTTGTTACCTGGAGACCAGCTGGAAAACGTGAAATCCTGCTCGGCAGCACACATTCATCACGCTCAATTCTTAAAGAAAAGGCTATCCATTCTGCACCTGACCTCCTTTTTCTTTCACGCACCGCTCAAGAGTAGGCAGCCTATCCATTTAGGTCTGGCTTAATCAATGTTGGGCCTGCAACCCTTACTAATCCTCCGATCTCTCCACCAACTGGCTGCTGCGCCTCAAGCACTCTGCTGCCGAGAGTTCGGACGACAAGGACTCACCTGAGAGGTTTTCACCAGGGACTTATTCTCATGCACGACCTGCTTTAGTGTCCTTTGTCTTTCTAAACATCAACACGCTATAGTTTCAGAGTCGCTGTCTGATTCGTTCCATCCACTTGCAAATAAGTCTCGTATTTTTCCATAACATCGTTTAGACAAATCTCAGTTTGCATTTCAACACCTCTTCCCCCAGCAGTACGCAAAGTGGGACTGCAACTAGCATTTTATTACTGGATTCTTTTCTCAATTCACTGACTTATTGTTTAGTCTGCACATTGTCAGAAAACAGAGGAAAATGCTCATCACACGCGCAACTTCCAACAGAAATCCCATTTACAGTGATCTAAAAACAGAGACAACTAGCAAGTCCTCACATTTGAAAATCAGAAATTAAGGGAGTGTCAAAAATTGCTAATTTATTTCCTAGCAGTCGACTAAATCCTGGGCCGGAACATGAACATCAGGATCCATGTTCAGAGGCTTCCCTTTTACCTCATTTCACCTCCTGACAGAAAATTGACCATCAACCAGTCAGTCTGTTTGATGTGCACACATTGCTCTGCACACCCATCAGTACTTCTGCGAGTCTCTGCTACCCATAGCACCTTTCTCTGCATGGGCCCACAGAGACGACCACGTATATCGCTGCAGAGCGAGGACGTCTGCAGGAACACCGAGACTCTGGTGCCAAACTGTGTCCTGCTTGGTCGTTGGTCACCTCAGTTATAGTTTGCTGTGGGCTGCAGGTCCCGGCCTCGTCCTCTAAAAGAGTATTAATAAGAATGAAAGGATCGTGAGATGCTTTAAAGGCCCACCACCCCGCCCACATTAGGTCATTGCCCTTGTAGTTTCTTTGTTATGACGTTTCAAGCTGAATTTGATCGATTTATTTTTTCAGGAGGACTTTTGACGGAAACTTCGCTTAACGCAGACGCTACATCTTAGGGGCCACGTGTTCCTGGTAGGCCCCTCAGGTGATGAGTATAAGCTAAATGATTCATTTAGTAATGCATCGGTTTACTTGCACAAATCCTGTACTCGTATTTCTACAGGAAGCCCAAAATAAGACACACAGCTCCCCCCAGTCAGCTTTTGCTCTGCCTGTTCGGAGCCATTGGAAGCCAATCGATTGTTTAAGACAGTGACCTCCTTTCCTGATCAGCTCTGCCTCCATGCATCCTCCCTTCGTCACACAGCTGGGAGAGAAACATGGAAGGAAATAGGGCCCACTGTCCCCTCCCTCTCCCCGGCTCCCCTCCCTTTCCCCTCTCTATTCTCTACTTTCCATTCAGCCACCACCACCATCCCTGCAGCTCCGCCATGAATTCAGGGGAACAATCTGCCCCCACGGTGACACAAAATCCAAGCCAGTGTGTGTGTGTGTGTGTGGGGGGGGGGGGTTCCCATCGTGAAAAAAATCGAATTGAAACAAAAAAATCCAGGCGGCGTTACAGCATTTGACCCGGGTCACCGGGCGCACCACGTAACAAAGACCACCGGCGTGAAGTCTCCTGTCGGGCACAAAGACTGCCAGGTCGGGGGGGGGGGGGTCTGCAGCGGACATGAATATTGTGGGGTTTTGAAGATGTGGCTCGGCTGGAGCACTTGTCGCACAGATGCTGCTGCAGCAGCTTTGCAGCCTCCCCGCTCTCCCCGGCGGCCCCGTGCATTTATTTATCGACCCTAACCGCGGAGCACATTCCGCCAACAATAAGTAAAAACCGTGCATCTGCACCGTGCACGTTAAGGACGCGGCTCCGAGGTGAGATTCCTGTCGAGCAGAGAGGGGGGGGGGGGACCGTGGCGCCCCCGGTGGCGTCCTGCACCCACACACGCCCCGGCGGCCGGACATATAAAACGCCCCAACACTCACTGTGATGCGGGGGATGTTCTTCTTGCCCTGATAGCCGGACATCTTCACCGGTGGCTCGTCGCTGCGCTGCGCCGCGAACCGCAATCAGTGCGACGGGATGAGCGGATTATTGTTGCTGCTGACGACGACGACGAAGCCTGGATGGGTCCTTGGGAGGCCACGAGCGTAGAGGATCAGAACTGTCTCTCGACTCCGGATCGCGCGTCCTGGCAGCCTCCCCGGTCTCCGCCGATGCACCAAACCTTCCCTTCCCAGACGGCTTCAGACGGGAGGGAGGAGGGAGGAGGGAGGGAGGGACCGCTCTGGAGCCGCTTCCCATAAAAGAACCGCACGGCGCATGCGCAGAGCCTCGCCCTGCTCCACTGACAGCAGAGAGCCACTAATGCCATCAACTTGCCCTCCTTGGATTAGTGAAGGCAGAGAGTGCACCAGCTGAACAAGTGAAGGAAACACCCCGCAGCCATCTTAACTCGGCTCACTTCCGGTCCTGGATCTCACTGCACAGGCTGAGGTCTCCTCCAGCTCGGCTTGCAGCTCTTAATGAAGTTCGAATTTGACTTTTCTTGAATCCTTTTTGTTATTGGTGATTGGAACAGTCCCGATACACTTTCGAGCTGTGTTCAGGAAGAAGAAGAAGAAGAAGAAGAAGTGGCACTTTCGGGCACCAGGGACGAGAGATGGGATCCATCTCTTCCATTGTTGGAAGACAAATGAGATAGAACATCAAATGAAACTCACTTGCGTTGATGGAAGCCACTTCCTCGCACACTGCACAAGCCCGGAGTAGAAGCCTCTGTGGATGTTTGCTTTGTGTTGGACAACAGGATGGACAGAATAAAGTAAAAATCCATTATCCTATAGTGCTTTACGGGCTCCATCTCAAAGTATGGACAACTGCAATGATCCCAAGTGAGATCGTGTGCTTTTGCTTACCTTGACTTACAGTACACAAGCACACAGGAGCCATGAGGCCAGCAGGGGCGTCAGCTACAGACACAGAAACATATGGCAGGCTGCGAGTGCAAAACCACCGAGTGCACTGAACCTGAGAACGGGTGCATTTTATATCTCATGTGAAGAATGTGTTCCTTCTTTTAAATGGGCCTGACTTCTTATTTTAAAAGTGGCATCGTCTCACTTTTAAGAGCCCACGTTTACAGGTGCTGTGCAGGTTGTGTTTGTAGAGAGAGTTCAAAGGGATGGAAGAAGATCTCTTCCTTGGGGGGAAAAACGAGTCAAAGTACTGGTGTTATTTTTAGCATCAAAATATACTTAAAGAACCAAAAGCAAAAGTTCCCATAATGGAGAACGGCCCATTTCAGAATAATGTACGTTGTATTATTATAACTTGAATTACTTTGCTTACTGCTGGGCAGCTTTATCTTAGCCCATAATAATACATCATACTTTATTTGTTGTTGATTATATTTTCTGTATTATTACTCTGAACCTGTAAACTAAAACAAATACGTCAGATAAATGTACTGGAGTGAAAAAGTACAAATGACTGCCTCTTGCAAGTAGAAGTAGGTGGAAGTACATCAGTTACAATTGTACTTAAGTGCAGCGCTTGAGTTAGTTACCTTCCACCACTGCAGTCTGCTTATGTCACACTTTTGAACAAGCACGGCCCTTCGATGTAGGCTAGCTTTCAAACATCCCATCATTTAGTTTGATCTCCTTTATTATGAATATGCAGCAGCAAGTCATGTCAAACGTATATTCTTTAATCAGAGAAGAGTAGGGTAATCTACCATGCATGTAAGACTTAGATAGATAGATAGACAGGGAGAGAGAGAGAGGATTGTGTGGCTAATGCTTCCAATCAATATGTAACAGGATGCCAGGGCTGGACGGCACTACGCAGGCTTTTAACGGCATCCTGAGTGCCTGAATATTAAGTAAAGGGAGACAGTGATGCTATTAGCGCCCTGGTTTGCCACGCAACTGTAAAACCCGCGTGCTGAGTTCGAAGCAAGCAGCAGAAAAGTTGACAGATTTTCCTGCAAGTCACGCCGGTCGCAGCTGCCGCCTCTTGTCTATCAGCTCCACCGCCTGCAGCCGTGCAACACATCCTGTCAGCATCCAAAGCTGTGCGTTCACACTGTACCGTCATAACCAGATTCTCATCTCGCAGGTGTTTTGTCACGCTCAAGGACACTTGAGCAGATGTTTTGTCTCGCTCAAGGACACTTGAGCAGATGTTTTGTCTCGCTCAAGGACACTTAGTTCACGAACACACACTCCACTGTGTTGTATTATCAGCCAGCCAGCTGCACCGTGCAGCAGAGGGGATGAGATGGAACTAACAGGAGCCACTCCCTCTGGCAGTCTCCTGCATGGTGGGCCCAGTTACATCACCAGGGCTTTCTGGGAAATGTAGTCAGGGCAAGTTGCCTGGCCATACACAGGCTGTAAAAGCCTAAATAAAGTCAGAATGAGGTGCAGTTGGAAGACGTTCGGGTGAAAAACGTGTGCGCGCAAAGATCTGGCAAAGCTGGAGACAAAGAAAGACGGAAAGAGATATAGATGGGATAGAGAGAGAGAGAGAGAGAGAGAGAGAGAGAGATGCAACAGCGCACACAATAAGCACGCGAAATACAAGAAGATTACCCGTTTGTCGTCCAGATTCTGCAGAGCCTCTTTCCCTGTGCTCTCCCTTATCTCCACCTTCCTCGGCTGGGAGATGTCGGTCTGCCGGTCGATGACTCTGCCCCTGCACGCCGACAGCGCGTCCAAGTCGAGCGTCTTGCCGTCCGCCGAGCCTTCCACCGGGCAGAACATGCCACAGAATTTCTGCCGCGGCCTGGCGGGGCTGTCAGAGCCCATGGTCTGGAAGAAGGCTGGCACTTCCCCGGCGGTCGACATGGCTTGCAGGCGCGGAGAGAGAGAGGTGGGGGGGCTGTGAGGTGTCTCGGGGAGCCGCTGCACGGATGCTCGGAGAGAGTCTCGGCTTCTTGTGTGTGTGTGTGAGTGTGTGAGTCTTATCCAGCTCCGCGCGCCTGGACAGCCACCGCCTTTGCCGGTTTCCAAGCGCTGGTGGTCGCACTGTGACAGGAGCGCCCCCCCCCAAAAAAATAAAAATAAAAGACAATCTGTGAGGCTAATGCTGCATGGAAGCACTCTCACTGTAGAGAGAGAGAGAGAGAGAGAGAGAGAGAGAGAGAGAGAGAATCTACGCGATAGTATCCGGTATTTGGGATAAAAAGGTGTGAGGGAGAGACCTGCAGCCTGGCTTCGTCGAGAGAAGGATCCAACGGGCTGCAGGAGGAGGAGGAGGAGGATGCGTCCCGATGAGGGGGTTACCTGTAGCCCGACCAGAGGCTGGCGGGGGGGGGCGCATCAGATGTGACTCTCCGGAAATGATCGGTCCTTTCCTGTCCAAAGCAAAGACCTGTTCCACAGAGGCCCGATCCACCAGGGCGCAGTCACCTGGCTGCCAGCGGGTCCAAAAGCTGCACAGCAAAACCACGTCGTGCCGTTGTGTGTCGTGTCTCTGAGGGGCGTTTCCGGCACGGAGTCGGAGGTCAGGCAGCGATCAGCACCACGGAGAGTTCCCCCAAAGTCACGCCCAGTCCAACAATGCAGGGCGCTGTCCCATCAGCACCACACACACACACACACACACACACACACACACACACACACGTCAGAATATCGGACACTTGGTCTACATGCATACATACAGGTGTTTCCCTGCCTCTCGCCCAATGTTAGCTGGGATTGGCTCCAGCCCCCCCCTGCGACCCTTCGGGATAAGCAGTATGGTTAATGAATGAATGAATGAATGGTCTACATGCTGGGAGTGTCAGCTGCATGTCTTCACTGGCAGCTCTCACTGGACACATGCCAACCCAGACAGGGACGTTAAATCACTTTGTTTTGGTCTTTTCCATAGTGGGAAGGACAGTGAGGTGTCTGTTCTCCAGTTTGTATTAGTTTATTTCCACCTCTTCTGATAGCCTATGGCATCACATCTGCAGTTACAAACGTTAGTAATTATCACTCAGTGGCATTACATATTCACCACTGAATAAGACACAACTGAAGTAAAAAAAAGTTATTACACGTTAAGAGTTTAACTGTGTGGGCGTGGTTTGATCAGGCGTGATTGACAGTGATCAACCAGCCCACCAATTGCCACCAGATCTTGATTCAAGTGCTAAGCAAAATCCTGATTGGTGCAGAGAATGTTTTTCCACCTGGTGCCCCGCCCACTTATATCTCAATATCCAAATAACCAAAGCTGTTCTAACTTGGCAGGAAAGTGTGCACTCGTGTAGGACGCCATCGCTCAAAGTAAAAATTGGATTGCGGGGAAAAAAAGTTTCCAGAGCCTCTAATAAAGGGCCACGGTGGGTTTCTTACTTTCTAATTAGCCATCAGTTCTGCAGTTACAAATGCAGAATAAGTTGTTGATAAACCGATTTGGTTCCAGATGCTCTGCAGTCCTTTTCCCGAAGCAAAGCGGTCAAACGGCCCACTGACTGATAAGACGCAGTAAGTTATCCCATGTCGGATATATTCTTCTCACAATTCACACAGCAGGTTAACGTGTACAGGATCAGACCAACTTGCTGCAGGATATGATATGCTGTATTGATCCGACTGGGAAACTCGGCAGCCACACAGCACACATGTGGTATATGACTTCACATTTTTTATACGGGTGTGCGAATATTCACCATATTCACTGCAGCAAAAATCTGAGCGTGTAAGTTTCTTAATTTGTGATTCGTAGAGCAGGATTTGTGCACCTGCAACAAAGAATTTGAGAAGGTGTAACTGCTGTGTTGTGTTTGTGGGAGAGAAAAACGTCTACAGGTTTGCTGCTCTGTAAAGACTTTTTCTCTGTGACTTCAAATTTACATGTGTGACTACTGTCTACAACTACAAATTTCACTGTCACAGGTGCTCAGATGTTTTGCACCAATAATACCTTCATAGTTTCCTGTCCACCATACTGATAATGACATTACCACTAAATATGATCTGGTTATGATTCAGCATTTTCTATATTTGTCCTGTACCACATGTGTGCTGTGTGGCTGCCGAGTTTCCCCAATCGGATCAATACAGCATATCATATCCTGCAGCAAGCTGGTCTGATCCTGTACACATTAACCTGCTGTGTGAATTGTGAGAAGAATATATCCGACATGGGAGAACTTACTGTGTCTTATCAGTCAATGGGCCGTTTGACCACATCGCTTCAGGAAAAGGACTATTGTCTACAACTACAAATTTCACTGTCACAGGTTCTCAGGTGTTTTGCACCAATAATACCTTCATTGAAAACAGAGTGCAAAATGACAGTGACAAGTTGTTATTTTCAAAAAAGAGACAAAAGTACAGTATCACAGCATGTTAGAGTAACTTTAAATGTAATGTCTAGATTAAGTTTCTCATCACCAAAAGACAAACTGAGGTTGTGGAACCACGCCCCTCAATGACCCTGGTGACATCATGAGGGTTATCTGTGTTTGAGTTGGGAGAAAAAACAATAACTGAGCTGCATTAAAAACTGGGGACATGGAGTTTGAAAGACAAACATACCAGACAGGGACAGTTAAATGACATGAAATTATAAGATGCATTATGGCAAATGTAGGCTCCAGTGTTTTTACGGACTAAAAGGCATGATGGCTCAGCTTCTGCTGGATTTATTTTGTCCATTCCATTTGTAAATGCGTCTCTTGTCAATGCCCCATCTTTATGGCTGGGGTACCCCTTTAAATTAAAGGTAAAATATTCTGTTCCAAAAACATCCGTCTACTGGGGGATAAAATACTAGTCTATTGGAGCCATGACTGCCTAGCACTTCAACATTATTATACTATGTTATTTCTTAGTTTAATATCCACCCTACTTACAGGGTTTTACCACTGAAAACAACTAGAATCTCTCACTATATAGTAAAACTGTGAACCTCGCTACACTCCTAGTATTGATTGTTACCCCTGCAAAATTCTGCACTGCAAACTTTTGCTTAGACCAGTGCTTTCAGACTTTGCAAACTTGACACTTTTTACCATCCAATTGTCTTCTCCCACAAGCTTGTAGTTCATTTGATGCATTTTACTCTCTGCTATACAGAGTAATGCACCATCTCTGTCACTCACTACACTACTGTGCATACATCCACAACACCATACAGTACACCACACTGCAGTTACAGTTACAGTATTCGTTATGTTGAGTGAGACATGTATTTTCCTGCACATGCACTTCTTTTAATCCTTTTACCAAAGTCCATAATGCGGGTTCCATTGACCTTTTACAACGAGGAAAACACATTCAAATCCCATCAATATGTCAGCCAGAGAGTGACATGTTACTGGACATTTACTGTACATTGTTAGTGTAACATCACAAAAGACAAAGATTACTGACTGAAATCAGTACTGACACACATACTGTAGTTATTATACCTTTCACGTTAAAGTGGGTGTGGAGTGTCTGCTGTCTTAGTTCTTAGTTCGAATTCTCAAAACGCATGTATTAAACCTATGCCAGAAACTAGAAATGTGTTTTAGTGTTAGTTTCTGTACATAATCCAACTCAATCGTAACAGCAATCTTAAGGCTTGTAATTCTTACTGCCACTGTAACACTCCGTTGATTGTTGTTTGAACGCCCCTTCAAGTCAAATCAAGTGCACATTGTAAGTACATTATCAATGCATCTCAGTCAGATCAGAAATTGTTATACTATGAATGATGAACCTGATGTATTATAAGTTGTGGAGAATCTTACTGAAGAGCCATGTTAAGACATGTTAAGACGCAAGAAAAGAGCCATATGTAGATTTGCCTTCATGGACTTATCATGCTCATAGTAAAGTTAGATTGTCATCATAAGCAATATTTATCTACATTAGTTATGGTTTGTAATGAACATTTTCCATTTTTAGCTAAGCTTCACAGATTATAGACGGCTGTGTGGGGGGTATAAATAAATCAGTGCTGCATGGCAATCAATAAGAGCAGGCAGGAACAGCTTACTCTAACACACATTGCTAATTTCTTGACACACATGAGACAAAACCCCTCCTGCGCTAATGGGGCATGAAAAACATTTGAGCACTGAGTCCATGTCGGCCCAGTTTCCATAACAACGTGGTGGGCAGCAACTGGCTGTGCTGCTACTATTTCTTCTCCAAGAGGGCGGCGAGGGCCGCTGGGTGTGTGTGTGTGTGTGTGTGGTCATCTCTTCAGGAGAGGATGACAAAGTCTGATGTCAGATTATCAGAGGTGGATTCTGAAAAAGTAAAAATGTCTAAGGTGCAGCCACGCCCAAACATTGAGACCGTGCACCAACATCCCACCTCTCTCATATACACACACACACACACACACACACACACACCTCGCTGAACTGTAGTTGCACTAAACAAAACAAAGGTACCCCGCTGAGGGCAGAGACGGGGGAGGGTGTTCGACAATTAGAGGGGAAGTTGGCAGCCTGCCCGATAAACAGTTGGAGGAGGCGGAGGGAGGGTCTGGTCTCTGGACAGGAAGGGCACGGTCCTGGCATCCAGCAACAGATGTAGGACGAGCAGTGAGATCAGCAGCATGAGTGCACACCCTAATCTGCGGCCTGTGGAAACATACTGGAGCTGCTTATTAGATTCGATTATTGGCTCTGTTCAGTTCAGGCACACAGCAGCTTGTCGATTCATGTTAACGTTTGCTGGATTTTACAGGAAGACGCGTCCAAACATATGAGACACTGAAACCAATCAGCATGCAAAATGCCTCCAACCTCAATGGGACTGCTATTAAAAAAGAATAAATTAAACAAGAAAATAACAAAGAAAATAAATAAATGACCACAAACCAAATGACACACAAAGAAGCTGGGACTTTTGAGGCCCCTGGTTTACAGCTATTTCATGCATTGCCATCGGATTTTGTGCAGACATTCGTGATCCCAAGAGGATGAATCATAATGACTTTGGTGAACCTTTAACCTTCCTCCTAGCGCCATCATCAGGTTAAAGTCTTAATTTGACCAAATCACCTACTTTGGTTTATGACCAAACACCTGCAAATCTAATGACATTCCCATGAGCCTCAGCTGTACTTCATATTTAGTACTAATCCGCCTGCTGCCTGTTTGTTACCGAATGCTTTTGTTTCCCAACTTCTTTGCGTGAAGCCAGTCAAATCATTTCATTTTGTATAAAGTAACAACATCGCCGCTATGCCACTGGCTGACGGTGACTAACAGCCAGACCAGGTCTGAGGACGCTGAATTATTCCTAATTATTGATGACATTATCACAGCGTCCATATTCTGATGTCTTCCTCTCACTCCACAACACAGAGTGTCTTTATGTGGCAGTGAAAGCTGCTGCAGTGTAGTGCCGCTGAATCCTGAGCAGATGAGGAGGAAAGTCTCCTCACCAGAGGGATGGAGACGGAGCTGGCCACCACCCTGTAACCCATGGTAACGCCATCAGCTGCAGTGGGAGGAGCTGCGTGTCTCACTGCACCCGGATTGGCTGGGAACAGGTGTTCTGAGGTTTCATATTATGGGAGATGGAGGCAGACTGGAGGAGGCGGTGTTGAAGCAGGGCTCAAGGAGGGGTGACGTTCAGATCAGATGCTGCTTACCTCATTATAACTGCACACCGTGACAAAAGTCATCACCGACATTAGCCTTTTCTTTGTTTTTAATCTTGGATTATCTGATCGTCTGACATTTATGCTATCATTAGCTTCTATCTACTGCATTTATTAGGTTAACTGAAATATCCATTCAGCACATGCATACAGTCGCATCAACCTGAAGCTGAACACGAAGTGGGGTTTTGACGTTTTCTCGAAGTGTTGCATTTTTTTCCTTTTTATTAGTTTCTCCCATTAATTTAGACTGCTTCCTATATCATTCCAATTCCTATCAATTGTTCATCCGTTTTCGCACGAGAATAAGCTTAACCTGTTTTTAACATTGCTCAGGATTCAATCAGCCTCAAGGGATAACTAAACATTACAATTCAAAGGCCTGTAGGAAAGGTTTGACCTTTTGGGAATATGCTAAGTCGCTCTCTTATTCTTATGTCTGGGCGGTAACTAATGTCGCTCGAGCCAGCAGCCAGCTAAGTTAGCTTAGCGAGGGGAAAACAGCTAGTCTGGCTCTGGCCAAAGAAATGTTGTTGAGCAGCAAGAACACAATGTTTCCCGAAGTACATTTCAATCCCAAAATCCCAGCGATGGGGTCCATGATTACATCCACAGTAGGTGTGTGACAAGGGCCTCCTCCTTCATGTTGTTCAGGTAGCTAACATGAATGTGGAGAAGACGGTTTCCTCCATGGCTTCATGCTTTAACGCTAATGCATGACACTGACATTTTGGCAACGTCAAGAAAAGAATATTTGAAAAACTTGAACACCTTGAAGTTCACTGTTGAAAATAAGGCGCGGCTTGTAAATGAAAGCTAAATAGATCATGTGGGCTGTGACAAAGACCTGCAGTAAATGACCTTGTAAAATCTTTTACAATTCGGCTTTGTGATGGATAGATAGACCCGTCTTGGTGTTATATTCATGCCGGAACTACATGTCAAAAAGAAAGCAAAAAATGCGTAAATAGACAATCTTTTTAACGAAATACCTTGAGGCCTGTTGTGACAAATATGGCTATAGAGGAGAGCACGGTAACTATGGGGAAAGGCACCAGTGACAGTCAGCACTGCAGAGTGTCTGCCACTGGAGTGCAGTGCTTCCCCACTCGGTTCTGTACAGCAGGTTTACTGAGCTCACAAGGAATCAGCAGGTCCAACCTGTTCAAATCAGTGCCGACATGGTGGCAGCAGTGGAACAGTCTTTCTTTGTTTTGCTTAGGAAGGTTCCTAACTTAGCGAAATGACCCGGAGGTATCTAAGTGGCAGCCATGGTAAGAGCTGGTTGAAAACTCTAAATGCTAAGGAAAGGTGCTTCAGTGCTTCCTCCTCTCTCCTTTAAACATAGGACACACTGGACCATCCTTTACCAAAGGAAAGGAGATAATGCTGTCCCACAATCCCTCGCGGCAGAAACATTTAAATTGAGTGCTGGCGCAAGTTTATAAATCGCTTGATAATCTTGGGCCAAAATACATCTGTGCTCTCCTTGAATAATATAAACCCACCAGGAAGCAGTCAGCTGGTTGTACCTGGAGTCCGAACCAAACAGGATGAAGCTGCTTTAGGTCAAAGGTCAAACAGTCTTTATTGTCCCCAAGGGGCAAATTGGCCTGCAGTCATAAAATACGGCACAAAAATAACATCAACAAAAGAGACAAGACAACAGATAGACAAGTATGATTAGCAGCAGTCCCAGATTAAGTTCTGCTGCACACAGATGGAAGCTGAAGATCTGAAATGCGCCCCAACTTCAGTCACATTCAAAACTCTGCTGCTCTCCTGTGCGTTTGCATGACCGATTTCTCTAATGCACCTTTATTTCCATATTTGCATTCGCAACTTACATCTTTTTACTAGACTGTTAAGAGCATTTTATTTAATTTCATGCATTTAATTTGATCTAATTTTAAAAATATATACATATTAATTGATTTTATTCCTAACATTTTTCTTTGCTTATGTAAAGCACTTTGAGTTGACTGTGTGGTTGAAATGTGCTATAAAGGTGCCCTGCTGGTGAAACAAAACAAGCATTTTTAGGACATCGGTCACTTTGGGTTCTGACAACTCGTATTGTTTTTAACTAGACAAAAGGGTTCATTAAAATATGACCGAATAAAAATGTAAATAATTATTTTAAGGCCTCAAAGATTACATATTTAAGCATCAACAAAAGGGGAAATGAATTTCAACTAAAAAGGTCATTGGTCAACTTAGATCCTTTATTTTCCTGACATGGTTTACATACCCAATGATTTAGCAGCATGGTTAAATTCCTCAATTATTTAGTAATCATATTAAGATATTCATTCATTGTAATAAATCTTTAAAAGACTGAAGGTTTCCTGTGGGATACAAGCATTAATCTGGTTCACAGTCATTTATTCAGCGCTGACAAATAAAAAAAGAAAAAGAAAAGGCACAGTCAGTGAATATTCATTCAGGTTATCTTTAATGACAAAACGTTTATCAAGTTTTCAAATGTAGTGGGGAAAAGAAAATCAAAGCAACTCATAATTACAATAACTACTGTTAAACCATTGCAGTCCGAACGGAAATCTCTCTGCACACCTTCCATTTCCCATTCACATTAGGCCCTTCCATCAACAATGGGGGTTTTATTTTCACACTGTTAGACATGACCCGTTGTCTAAGCTGACTCCCACTCTGTCCGTTCACATTCTTTCTGCTACCTTGGGGAAAACAAAAAACCAAGACAACTCAAAAACGAAGCAAAGAGAAACTAACTATCCAAAGCATCGCTGTCAAACTCTGCATGACATCAAACAACACAACATACACAGGCAGAGGCATGTATGTTGCCCCAAAACAACAGTGCAGTACCTCTGTGGCTGAAATGGAGCCAAAAGTGGAGTCAGTCACAAAAGGTGAAACAAAAAAACAAAATGTAGTCAACCTGCTTGGTCAAATAGTATTTGCGGCAAAATTGTTTCATGGAGAGGCTAATATTTCACTTTTACTTCAAGTAGCTGTCGATAGCAGAAAAAGTAAAGTATTTCTTCAGATACTTTCACATCTCTGCCTTCAAGTTCGGTCGATGGACGACCCACAAACGCCAAACTAAAAATGTTATTGTGACGATCACTGGGGATTTTAAAAATGTACATGTTTTGTTGGCTACACTTTTCTTGCTCTGCAAAACTAAATGTGACACTAAAATGCAGTAATCACAAAATCATTCAGCAGTCTTATTGTCCGTCTATCTTTTTCTGTCAAAAAGTAAAAACGTCGTATAACGCAACCGGGACTCAATTGTCAAACCTGTACATCTGTCAACAAAAGAAGTCAGGAACAATTCAATTAGCAGTGGAAAATCTGCAAATGCTTTAAAAAAAAGAGTTTATTTACTACGGAATAACTGAAATACGTCATCATAGCGATTATTTACTTCTGGCTGGGGTGAGTTTGCTCCAAAAAAAAAAAAAACTCCCTCGTGTCCTGCAGAAATAAAGAATAACTTTTCGGGATCTTGCTCCCAATGTGCTCTGAGCTTCTAAATCACAGTAAACATAAATTAAATATTAAAAGCTGCAAGCAGTGACAATTAAATATAAATGAATTATTATTTGACCCAGATCTGGCAATGGAAGGTCCACTTGGGACAAAAACTGACCACAGTCCAACCTCAGAGATACTGCAGTGAAGCCGATGTCTGAAGCTTTCCAATCATGCTGTAGGACCGTACTGAACATGCTAGCATGCAGTCGATTAGAAGCTGCTGCCCGTCTGCAGTGTCATGCAGCAAATGTCAGCGAGTAGCACCTGGTACCTGCCTGTCCAGCCTCAAAACCAACCCTGGAATCATCTGCAGCTGCAAGTGTTTCTGCTTGTTCTGTTGGAGTGTTAGGATGCAGGGCTGACCGGACATTTGTCCTCAAAGGTAGCGGCTTTAAGAACAACTCTCCAACCAATATCGTGAAAGTAAAAGTACAACATTTAAATTTCATATTTTCGTGAAATACTTAATACTACTTTAATAAAATTACTCAAACATCCTCAAAAGAAATGTGAATAAAGCAAGTTCTCTTCATTTCAAGTCTTGCGTTTTTAAGCTTTTTGGTACCGACTCCTTTTCAAAGACTTAAAATCCACAAAACTAAAAAACAGTCAGCAGAGTACCATGCAACATCCAGCCCAATCTGGAGGTGGGGGACTGACCGGTCAGAACCAAACCGGCTCCTACGATATGTTGCAGACAAACCAGGGGGCTCATTACAAGGACACGTGGACACAGACTGAACCTTTTTGGACCATTGCAGCGTCGTTACCCAAAACCCCAACCACAAAATACTATTAGTGTATTAGCCGCCACACAGCTACACCCCGGTTTCCAGTTATTGCCACGTTGCTAAATACTCATTCAGATGCAGAACTGAGTTGATTTTAAAAAAATCACAGAAACAGTGAAACAAGATGTCACATAAATCTCCCCCAGTGCAATTGCGCGCCTGTGCTTTGGGATGGCCACTATTGTAACTCCTCTCATAATTACAAGTTCTCAATAAACCACCACTGTTGTAAAATACATTTAATATAAACTATGTTATGTTACCTAGAGAAAATGAACAAAATGGTTACTTTAAAAAAAAGGCATGATCACTTCTTCAGTTCGCATAGCCGACTGAATTTGGTCGAACCCTTTCGGGGTCGAGGTGTTGGGCTACTCGTGAAGGTGGCACAATCTGTGGTCACATGATCAAAGGGCACTGGGACAGCGTATGCAAGACCATGAAGTGTTTGGTTTGATGCTGTGACCCTCCCTGAAAACCCACCCATTATAAACACTGAAGAACCCCAATCGCTGGGCAAAGGGAAGTGTGACCTTATTCATGGTTTGAAAAGCTTATACAAATGAGTGAAGGCTATGGGGAGGAAAGGGGGGGAGGAACTATCTACAGACAGCCAGAGAACAGTGGAAAAGAAGGTTGGGAAAGGAGGAGAGAGATTTCGCCTGAGAACATGTCATATCTCAGGGCTGGGGGGGGGGGTACAGGCAGGACAGGGGAGGGAGGAGAGACAGGCGTTCTTCTCATCTCACGACACCAAAAATGTTCTCCCAACAACATCACAGCCACATTCTCAGGCACTTCTTCAGTTCCAGGTTCAGAAAGAGCTGGCGGGTGGCGTGGTCAGCCTCTTTCCGATGAAGACTCTGTTGAGACAAGGAGCACGTTACATCTCGCCGTAAAAGAAACCTCCAACATGCTCGTGTGTGAATGGGACTGGTAAAAAAAAAAAAGTCTATCGCTGCTGAAAAAGCGCCACGCCGTGGTGGTGCAGTGACTCGGCATGCGAGGCATTTCCTCGTCAACGTCTCCAGAAAAGCTTAACCTCTCGTCAACACCCCGATCTGAGGTCAGGAATAGCTTTTCAACTGACTATGATACGATCATCATTCAGCAGAGGCACACCGTCAGAGAGGCAAATCAGGCAAATGTTTGAGGCCCCCAGAAAATTATATAAACTATTAACCCCCTTAAACCACCGCTGCGTCAAGGAAAACCTAAGTGGGGCCCCTTCTGTGGTGGGAGGATCAGGAGGAAGCAGGGCTCGCCTACCTAACTTATCGACACAGTAACAACTGACTGAATGCATTTTTATGGGGGCGCGAGGTCTCGATGGGCTTCTTTACTAGGATCGCCACAGTTTTTCGGTCTTCACCTTTCAATTAATTCCTTGACAACAACAGGATGTCAAGCCAGTGGCCCACCCCCACCACCAGTTTGGGAAACACCGGCTTTAAGATAAGATAGATAAGATGACCTTTTATTGGTCCACTGCAAGGAGCCACACATGACCAGGGTAAAACCTGTGGAGGGGAAAAAAGGGTTTACATCTGATTCATTTGGAAACAATAAAAAGGAGGAAGAACAGGAGCGCTCTGATGTTAGAAAAGCTAACAAGATTCAGGGCAGCAAGACAAGGACAGCTAACCTGCACCTTCCATTTGAACACCATAATTGAACGAGAAACATCTATAAAAAGAAATTCAACTTGGCTGTTTTCGTCATCTCCTCCTTGAATCGCCACCTTAATGTGGTGGAGGAGTTTGGGTGCCCCTGTGACCCTGGGAGCTGTGTTGTCTGGGGCATTAGCCCCTGGTAGGGTCTCCCAAGGCAGAGTGGTCCCAGGT
>JAVQJV010063184.1:0-21614 GCA_036024995.1 Gadopsis bispinosus | reverse complement strand
GTGTGTGTGTGTGTGTGTGTGTGTGTGTGTGTGTGTGTGTGTGTGTGTGTGTGTGTGTGTGTGTGTGTGTGTGTGTGTGTGTGTGTGTGTGTGTGTGTGTGTGTGTGTGTGTGTGTTTCATAGCTTCTCCTCCTGCTCTTGCTATATGATGTGAATAGTTTTTGTACTTGTGTCTGCGTTTGAATATGGTGCAGAACCGGCATTGTGTCTGTGCCTCTGCAGCGCCACAAAGCTAGAAGTACTCAACTTTAGTTGCATTAAATTAGTTAATTGTTAGTTATTACGTTTGGCTATGATTTGTTAGAATAATTCCTCTCTGATGTCTTTGTGTTGGTTTATGCGCCTCTCTGCCACCAGCTGTCATGAAGCTATTTTTTCATGCATCCCAAATTAATAGACACTCACTCCTCTGAAGTGTCTGATGCTATTGTAATACAAGCCATGTGGCATTCGGCCAAGGCTGCAATATAAGGCACAATTGTTCCGTTTTTTCCTCTCTTTCACCCTTTTTTAATGCACAGTAATAAGTAAGTAAATGGTGGAAAGATGTGTGGCTGAAATCACAGTGGCCTTTGTTGGAGATAATTAGGTTAGCAGCAAGAGTGTGCAGGTGTTGAGGGTGTGCTGTGCGCTCGTGTTGTGTTATCAACTTGCTCATATTCGTAGGCTGTCAGGGGTGTCGCACTTCCCATCAGCCCCAAAGCTCACCAACCTCTTCACTATTAAAATGATCACTTTCAATAGCAGACAAAGGAAAGAGGGAACATATCTAGCGCAGGGTATTTTCCCCACCTCTAATGCTTATCTGCCTTTTGATGTCGGCGTAATAAAAGGCCTATTGGGCTTCCACAATGACCTGCAAAATGGACAAGGGCCGATATACTGGGCTCTGACTGTCGCTACCATTAACTAAAAGGCCCAGACATTATGGAGAGCCGGGGATGAAAGAACACGGGGAAAAAATTATAATTGAAAAATTGCCTAATGCTAAAGTGAAAGAAAATGGAACTGTGAAAAGGCACTGTAATATTCTGTTATCCCTGTAAATGCAGCCAAACAAGAGATGCATCCCGGCATTCTTTTTGAAATGGATGTGGTTCAATTACCTGCATGTCTAAATCTAGTTAAGGCTTCCATTGTTAGGCTCAAACATAACAGGCAGTTTTGATGTAGTGTTAAAGCGTATTATGCCCTACAACCTACATAAAATCAAGAGAGGTAGGACTGCA
Source organism: Gadopsis bispinosus (assembly GCA_036024995.1). Taxonomy (NCBI): domain Eukaryota; kingdom Metazoa; phylum Chordata; class Actinopteri; order Centrarchiformes; family Percichthyidae; genus Gadopsis; species Gadopsis bispinosus. Next base: position 20,385 of record JAVQJV010063184.1, on the reverse strand, counting down.
GTTAAGATGTGGAGGGGAATTTAAAAAGCCCACAGTGATAACAAGGTTAATTTAATATTTATTCAGTTTCAAACTGCCGGTTGGATCACTGCTCAAAAAGAGTTGCACAATATTTTAGTGGCGTCAAGAAAAATTTGCTAGATTTTAATTTCTTTGGTAATTTCAGTGGTTGACTAATTGGACTAATTGAATCAAACCAATTAAAATAAAAGGTTAACTGATTAGTGTGTTAATCAGTTAGTTGGTTAAATGATTAGTCGATCAACAGAAAACTAATCAGCGACTGTTTTGCTAATTGTGTGAGTCGTGTTGAATATCTTTGGACTGTTGGTCAGATGAAACAAGCAAGTTTGGGCTCTTGGAAATTGTTATTTTTCCATAGATGATAGACTAAATAACTTATCCATTAATTGAGAAAATAATAGCCAGATTCATCGGTAATGAAAATGATTGTTAGTTGCAGCCTTAAAGCATATATGTGGTAAGTTATCTATGTTACAACCAGGCTAAATTTGGTTAACAAGTGAGCTTTACTTTTAGACATATAACTGTTATTTCTACTTAAATTCAAGGGCTACATTTCATCTACTTTCCAGATGTAGCCCTGTTTTGTCGTGCAGAGACTAGGCAACAGCTTGTACATGCAGAGGTCAAGAGTGAAAGTCATAAGTGTCTCCTCAGTTCTAGCCAGAGGTCAGGAGGTCTCAGTCAGGGTCATGACCCCGGGCAAAAGCCTTCAATATCCACGAACAGCACCTTGTGTTTTAGCCACTTTAAGTCACTCTCACTTTATAACCTTGTTTATCTGTGTTTCACTGCTCTCTGTTATTCTCTGCAGGTGACAGTTAAAATGTACAAGCGTGGATCTCAGGGCTGGCTGGGTAAATCCCTGAACGCCGCCACCACCATCCCCTCCAGCACCTTTGTGATCTTCAGGATCAGCGGAGAGGAAGCTGATGCCAAAATCCCAGCAAACACTATTCACAGCATCACACTCAGCATGTGACAGTGTGTATCGGTCAGCAAAGGGGATAGCCATCACAACATGCAGCAGATGCAACAAACCCAAACTCTTAATTTCACTCAAACCTAATCACGTTTTTTTCTGAGTGACTTTTACTATGTAGTGTTGGTATGTTGTATGTATTGTACTAACAGCACAAGTTCTGAATGCCTTAAAGTGAGCATTTATTAAGGAAGGAAGGAAGGAAGGAAGGAAGGAAGGAAGGGAAAAGGCCCATTAGCCAATTTCCCTGATTCTCTGATCCTTAGTGGCAATATTATGTTAATGAAGATGGTGTCAGACAATTAGCCTGATTAACTTTCTCTTGTTTTGAATTTCTATTGCTGACCTGCACTTTACACTGTCCATTAATTAATCATTATGTTACATCAGTTCAGGATTGAAGTGTTTAATGTGTTAATTGTGGCAGTTAAAAATTGGTGGCCTGTAGTACAGTGAGGGCCAAGCATGTTACTGCCTCTGTGGGTATAATGGGCGGTGATTTACGGTCTGTTTGGACGGTGTAACTGTAAGGTGCTTTATTAATATGCTCCACCGCACAGAGGAGATGATAACATATTCAAGAGCGCACAGGCGCAGCCGCCAGCACCATTCATAACTGCGTCTTGAGTCACTTTCCATCAGTTACCAGGCTTACTCAGCTACGCTAACAGCTAGCAATCGTATTTACTCTGCCTGGTAGTGGCCAAAATGAAGTTATTTCCATCAAGATATCAGTGCCTTTAGCTAATGCAATAGAAGGAGCTCTCTGTGTTGATGGTATCTCTTTGCATGGCATCTCTCTACCTGAAACATCATTACACTGTACTCACGCTCCTCACTTTGTCAAATGTCTGTTTACTGTTTTACCTGAGCGACAGGTCATTGGTAGTTGTACAAACAGCAGTGTGTTGTTTGCATTTGTAGGTGCGCATTTTTATTAGACTGGTTGTTTTCGGATCTTGGTCAGCATTGCTCGAATGTATAAGTGTTTTGATGAATATATTGTCTTTGCATATTTAAACTTAAGTACTAAAGAGTGTCCTCAGGAACAGTTTCCCCCACAACACTCGACAAACAATATTGACAATATCAGATGATCTGGGATGAGAAGGACGTGGACTTGAAATGACTATGTAAATCTGATGCAGGTTTTACTGTAGTTTCATTATACCCTAATATGGATGTTTTCTTCATTTTGTTTTTAAACTTCAAGCACTTTCAGCATAAAGCCAACTTAAGAGGCATGGTTGCTAACTGTTCATACTCTTCAGTTGAGTGATTTAAGCATGGTTGTTTTATTCGGTGGTGTGCTGTTTTTCTAGTCATGCTGTCAAATGTTTTTATGTTTACATGTATTTGTACTATCTGGTCTCATAATAAAAAGATCTGATGAGTGAATGCTTCTCATAATGATTTACAGAGTTTCAGAATAAGGTGGCCTCTCCCGTGTTTCCTTCACCTGATTGCGTCCTCTAGATCTGCATCGTGCAAATGATCTATAATATTCAAAGTCATTTGTCACTACTGGGCCACAAGGTTTCTCCAAAGCTTCATTTGGGAGATGGAGGGCATCCATCAGCGGCTCACTCTGCCCTTTGAAAGCATGCAGCACGTCTCCAGCGCGGTAAAAGACTGCATATTAGGAATGGATGACCGGCCACAGGGACAATGCGAGCTCTGTTGGGCAGCGTGGTGGCGAGAGGGAGGGGAAGCCGAGCGGAAATGGACATGGAGATCAGACCAGAACATAGTGTGACAAGGTAACAAGGTAAACTGATCCAGGCTGCAATTCCTTTGGAAACTGAATCAATGAGGGTTCTGTTAAAATGGAAATCCTCCCGGATATCGAGTTTAGGTGAATCTATAGCACAATAGAATCAGTGGTAAATATGTAGTTTTCCTTTTCAGTAAACATGTACATTGTGAAACCTACAGATGGGTGTTCCACATGTAGAAAGACCTGGTGAGCAGGTACGTCCAGGAAGTGGAGAGCTACAAGTGTTGACCCTGCATGAGTCCAACTTTGACCTCTTGCCGTTCGGCTTGGTCACCAGGATTGTCAGGTCAGGTGCCTGGTTTGACCTTTGTACAGGACATGGAACTGTAGAGCAGCCGGGCCATGAAGGACGGATCCCTCTCAAATGACATGTGAAGGAACGAGCCACTGTCTCAGCCACAGCCATTTAGTTGGAAATCCTGCACCACAGTGCAGCATTCATACAGGTCAGTAGTCGAGGACACTTTTCCTTTCACCAGCTTCAATGCAGATGCTGTTTGACAGCCAAATTCCAGCGTTGAACAAACTCAACAGTTTGACCATATTATGTGAACCTCCAGTGATTTTGCTGCTTCAGCTCGACTAGCTCAAAGGTTCTGATCAGGTGGAGGTCAATACGCTCTTTATAACTGTAATATTTTCTGAGACACAAGCTTGTTTAATCTGTAAAGGGCTCTAGAGATGAGATTGTGTTGTACTGAGAGTCTAACCCCACGGGAAAAGCTGTGTTTACTCTAAGTGGGGAAACAGTTAGGAATGACTCTTGGCACCTTGCACCCCTGGGTAAACACAATGTGAACACCAAAAGGCACCATTAATATTCAGCAGTTAACAGTTTTGGACATCACTCTGCATCCCTTGTCTACCTGTAATCACGGCAGCTATCTCGGCCTCAAATCCCTCAGTTTTGCAAAAGTATTTCTAAATGGAACTTTGACCCCATTATTGCAGTTTAAAGGGTCAGTTCAACAAAATAAAAAGAATTTAAAAAACAGCTGCTGAACCCTGGCATCTAGCCATGCAGACAGCTTTGGTTTTATTTCACCTGGTTTTTGAAATATCCACCTGACATTGTTGCCGTCACGTCACAGTTGACATACCTCTCAACTTTGAGGCCATGCACCCGTGGTTCCCAACCCTCGGGGGTCAGGACCCTGCTTCTCAAACTTACATATATATTTTTCAGACTATTTCCATTATTTTATTTTGACCTGCAAACTTTACAGTTTAACCCATTCATGCTTCTAAAGGTTTTTCAAAAGAAACAAGCTGAGAAACATTTGATGCTCACAACTGGTAGATATGCAACCTGTAACATGGGGTCCCAAGTAGATGCAGCTTTAACAGGTTGGGGATCACTGGCATACATCATTGTTACAGCTGAACAAGCTGTGAACACGTAAATACTTACATAAATACAGGATACATGAAAAAATACATACAGTAACTGAATTGCACCTGAAAAAGCAAATAGCTGATATGAAGACCTTTCTTAGCGGCAGTATTCATTATAAAGCTGGTGTATCAGGAGGTTAAGAGTGCTTATGAGAAAAAAAGAAAAGCACCAGTAGTGAAAAATCTTTTAATGCATTTTACAACTAGATAAAGTGTAATTGTGGTGAAAACCTAGCTACAATCCACATTTTGCAGGCTTTTATACAATACTACAATGTGATGATGAAAGGAGACAGGGTGTCCCTCTAATGCCCACCAACCTCTATTCTGTGACCGCTAATTTACTGAACAGCAACAAAGCTTTCAGAATGTTAAAGCAGTAGGATTCATAAGAGATTAAATGTTTTTCCACCTCTCCAAGATGTTCAAAATTAAGTAGGGTACTCCAACGTGTCATCAAGACTCTATTAAATGTTGAATTATTAATACACTTCAGTGTCCAACAACAACAACAACAAAAAAGAATCTTTCAGTTGTGTGGGCTATTCACAAACATTCTTTTTTTTTAAATAAATGGGCACATGGGTAACAACAGCCAGGGGGCTGCAGAAATTAGTCCGAAACAACTCTCAAAAGCAGCACACTTGTAAAAACCCACAGGACAACAAAAGACATACAGGAGTGAATGAAATGAAGCTTCCTTGCCAATTACTGTCACGAACGTGGCTGCGGTGGGGCTTTTTGTGCTTCACACAAGCAGTCTTTTCTCCCCTTGTCCTATTGAGTGGGATACATTAGCCAGGCGGGATGGATGGAGTGGAGAGGAGCAGAGCGGAGCGTTGGCAGTCATACAGCTCACTTCACGCCTGGTGTTACAGACCTCTCTTGTGACTTCACGGTGTGCTCGCACAGAATGTGATTTTTACAATGTCATTTTCTACCTCCTTTCTAAGACTTTGACAGAAATCCAGACATGCTCACTTGTATCTCGCTTGGATAAATGGCAGTGATGACATTCATGTGTGGTTTAATTTCTCATTGTGGCGACGTGAAAGACAGACAGAACTTATTTCCAAAGGAGCCGGTTTAAGCAGCCCTGTTGCTCTTTTCATCCCCCAAACAATCTGTTTTTCCCCTTATTCAGGCCGGGTTAATATTTTTCATGCGCACCCTCCCGCTATGCACAGTCAAAAGACCTCTGGAAGTTAAAACCTGCTGAAATTTGACTGGAAAGTGAATGTTTTGAATGAACCATGCAACATAGTCATTTAAATGCTGCTAAAACAGTAGTTACATACAACCAAAAGCCACTTATTTTTAATTAAATTTAGCTCAGTTCTGACATGTTTTGACCTGCAGATGCTTGGTGGGCTGCAACACTACATGCCTCTGGACCACCTCATCGAGTGCTCAAGCTCTTTATTTTTACGGCAATCCCAGCAGGCTCTGCAGGATCACAGCTACGTGTGGGTAAATGTGCTGCCTGTGACAACTATCAGCAAGGTTAATGCAGCGGATAACAGCATCCATCATTTGGTTTCATTAGCGCTGTCCTCTGACCTGTTCCACATAATGTTGTCAAATGTGTCAGGCGCCAGATTATTGGGAGGTATGATGATCAATAGAGAAATAAGAGAGAGCCGCGTGCGACGCTGCCGGCACGGCTGCAAAATAAACCTCCATCCAGCATTCTGTCACAAATCTGAAAAACAAATGGACTAGCCCAAGGCCACGGCCATCAATAATAATATAATGTGTGGACGATGATGAGTTAGTGCCAGACTTCTCAGTGCACTGCCGTTCCACGCACAGAAGCATCACTAGATGGATGCATTGATCTCTGTATTCACATTAGTCTGCTTAATCTGCAATTGAGTCGATGGAACGACACACTGTTTCACTTCACTGAATTCAGAAATGCTAATAATGTCCAATAATCAAAAGCTGTTTATGAAAGCACCTCTTTTTCTGTGTGTGTCATTGATTTGACTCCGTAATGTGCTGCAGTCACTGATCACGCAGACAGAATGCACTTAGGAAATGACAAATGTATTTTATATTCAATAACATCGATTTTTCCCTGCTTAGCCACAGGTTGGAGTTTAACCACACAGGCACAACATTATATTTACGGATCCATAATAAGTATAGACATTAACCAACAGTAAGATTGCATTCTATATCAGTTTTCTCATTGGACTCTAGTTGTGGGATGTTAAAGGAGCATATTTCACCTGAGAAATGGGTCATTTCACACTGATGTTGGCTGGCTGTCTAAATGTCTATTTTAAAAATCTGCTTCCCAAACAGGATCATGCAAGCTAGCTCTTTATAATGGTTTAAATCTCCACATAATTTTAGACTGCATTCATGAATCAATATTTATTTTCTTCATGCTGTATTTTGCTCAGATCTATGCATTTTCTTGGCAATGTTTCTATTTGTTATATGTTTTGGATTTGAGAAGTGCTTTATATAATAATCGCACCCTGGTTTTCTGCTGCCAGCCCTGGTCCCCAGTGCTGTTTAAAATATACACCCTTCCATCCACATTCCTGTCTCCTCATCTGTGTCTGCTGTTGGGTCCTTCAGTTCAGCATTGTAACATACTCCCATAATAAAAGATGTATTCACATTGCAGCGTACATATTTGCTATAGATCTCAAACAATACTGCGGTCAACCTACATAAACGTCCATGGATTCGCGCATAAACTGTGTAATAGTACACAACACAGGGAACGCTAATAGCAGAAACAGCTCCGAGCTGCTTCATTTTAGCAGTGGTGTCACTTAAGACGTATGAGATCCACACGGCCCCAAACCGCTACCACAATAGCCTTGGTGTGAATGTTCCTGTGTGCTGAAAATGGCCATGAGATCATGGTGTCTTGACCTAAATGTCACAGGGCAAACTAGACAAGAGCATGACAAAGCAGACACCATTTTTTGTTACGACAGTGTGAGAAACAAATATAGATGGACGGCTGAACAAATCGGCCCATATTCATCTGTGATGTGAAAATGAGGGCCGCGTACACTTGTGCTAATTATATTCCTGTAACTATATAACCTGTACTGTGTATCAGCACACGGTATGCACAAGTTTATCCATCTCCTCTGTTTTTTCAATGTGACACCAACACTTAACTGACTGATAACAGTTGGCTTGAAATGGTATTCTTCAGGGGATTTTGCCAATAACATCTCATGAAGCAGGCTGAAATAGATACATGGAGTCAGTTAAATCTCGCCCGCAGTCACTCAGAGACACACAGGGAACTTGAGCCTCAAAGATGTGGTGCATTAGTTCTGCTAAGCTAACCGTGAATGCTAATTGCAGGAAGGACAAACTGTAACCCTTGCCCTGTGGCCATGAACCCATTAAACAGCACAGAGGGCCTCATAGACATGGAGAGCGTACAAAGAGGCTGGCCTGAAAAGGCCTGCAATCTGATTTCGGTTTAAATGGGGATAACAAGTTACTGTTTCCCAAAGTCCCCCCCTGGGATCTGCCCTCGCCATATTTTTCCGACAGTATAAAGAAAACTGCCTTTCACTCCAAAGCTGACCGCAAATCATCGATACAATGCAACAGGTTCTATGTATTCAAGTGGAATATGTTGTGTGGTCTGCAGGACTTGCCCTGGGTTGTCACGGAGCCTGGCAGGTGGCTCTCCATACGACATGGATCAGTCATGTTTAAGTGCTTGTGGTTTCACCCCTGGAGGAAATGAACAGATCAGTGATAATACAATATGACACCTTAAACATTGGAAAGGTGTCCTTCATCAATAGGAACATTTCACTTGTTTAGGGCTGAGCTGTTTCCTTTTCTGGGTGAGCAAAAGTCATAAAGAGTTCCCTTTCCTGTGTAGCTTCTCCCCTACAGTCCCTGCAGATCTGGTGCCCCCTGGCCAAACTTTTTCAAACCTGACCCTGATGTCCTCTTTCTACATACATTCATCAGTTTGACAGGTGGCATGAAAGCTGACATGAATGCTGCACGTCCCCCACTAAAGCACAGGCTTCAACAGTTTACCTTTTGAACTGAATGTTTACTGTCATTTCTTCTTGCCTGACTTTCACGGAAGGAGAGTATGAATGAATACTTTTATAGTCTACGTTTGCCTCAGAGTTGAACATATAGAAAAAAGAGTCAGCCATGTCACTGTAGCAGCTCTCTGAGGCTGTTTAGCGAAATGCTAACGTCAGCATGCCAACAAGCTCCCGCTGAAAATGCTAACATGCTGATATTTAGCAGGCATAATGTGTACCATGTTCATCATCTTAAAACGAGCGTGTTCGCATGCTAACAATTGCTAATTAGCAGTAAACCCAAAGTGGGAATGTCAATAGTTTTCTAGGTGTTTGGTCATAAACCAAATCCAATAGCTATTAGAGACGCATCACTTAAAACCAAAGAATGAACCTCATGGTGGCACAAGAGGAAAAGTCAGGGGATAGCCAGAGTAATTCAGATACATCCTCTGAGCACCATGAATGTCTGTAAAATTTCATGGCAATCCATCAAATAGCTGTTGAGATATTTCAGCTTGGACCAGAGCTGTGGAACGACCAACTGATCGACCATCATTGCCTTCCGTAGGTGAAAATATCTTGGATATTTTCTGGTTCTTTATGGTCAAAACCTGTCTTCTAAATACTACCATATGCAGTCTTTTATGTATTCTTAAATACCAGGGGTAAATTTGATCTGGTTTCATAGTTTTGAAGGCCAGATTCTAAAACACCAAGGCCAGACATTTCTTTTACCAAATGATTAATGTGCAGCACAAAGCCAAAGTGGAACCTCAAGCTCAAAATCTGTGACCCTCCTGTCACGCCCAGAGATATTTGATTAACTATAGTCCAGCTCCCAGGTGAGCGTCCCCTTCACTAGTCCGCCCCATGCTGCCTGCCTGCCCGGCCTGTAAAGAGATGGATGGCTGCGAGTGTGAAACCCAGCAGTGGGTTACATGGCCTTGAGCTTTACCGTCTAATTAGACTAATGTAACTACAATGCTCTTGAGGAGATGTTGTCTGGCCCACCAAAGCTCTTTAAAAGCCTCCCCGGGGCAGGGGGGAGCTCTGAGTGAGGTGCTGTGGCAGGCCACAGCCAAGTCCAAGTGAAAAGCTCAGGTTTCATTCCCCAGCTGGGATGTACTAGCAACAGGATGCCAACTCTTTACGGGACAAGACCAGGATCTTCATTTTGGCCTAGTCTGATGGCTGTGTACAGGCTGTAGCTGTTCATCTCTAAGTGCAACCACCTCACATGAAAGAGGAACATGATCCTGTTTTAAATTATGAGGCAAACACCGTTGTTTGAATTGAAATACATATATACAATCTATAACTGATTAGAAGCCTTGTTTTACATCTATATTTAATCACACTAATGGTAAGTACAGATCAATAATAATCATTAATATGGGGAGCTTTGGGTTGCCACAGAATTCAAATTGGCTGTTGTAAATCCTCCACCAGCATGAGTCTTTTTTGCTAATTCTTTAGGTGATCAGGAAGAGCCCAACAATGGACCGTTTGACCACCTATCTTCACCTATCTAATATAATAGATAAGCGGATTTCTCAAAATGACAAGCTATTCCTTTACCTGGTGGATTCTTGTCTAGATGCTCTGCAGCCCTTTTCCAGAAGGTGAACTGACCACTGAACGGGTCTTCCTGTTGAATTCAAGAGCTACCTAAAAAGAGAAAGGAAAACATGCTGAAGGAGGATTTGTACCAGACACACGGATGTTTACTGCAATAAACTGGCAACCCCAAATATGTTCTTATTATGACAGACCTACATAGGATTTATAAATGTTTTTTTAACCATGTGTAAAGCAATGAGTTAGAACAATGAAACGCTTCTTCTAAAGTATGCCTTAATAGTAACTAACACCCACAAACCTTAAACTGAGACATGAGACATGGTCATTATCAAGGAGAGCTGCTGAACTGCTGCCGTCGATGGGAATCAGTTTGTCCAGCACCACCTTCATAGAAGCATGTCCCAGCATGGTTAGAAAGCCTGGCAATGAAACAATTCATTTTTGGTGTGCAAATACAGCGAGCGTTACAAAATGAAATACTGCTGCTGTATAATTATTAAAAATGACTGCGTGCTAGCTTCATCTTTGAAATAAAGAATTTACTTTGTTAAAGGAAGAAGAAACAGCATCATTGCATGGTGTCACTGTGTCTTCATCTCCGGTCAGCAGTGTGTGTCAATGAAACAGAAGCCAAACCATAATACAAAATGCTGTCAATATTTCCCCGATGCATCATGTGATTTCCCCATTTCTACACAGCTCGCGAAGGATGGTATCATCGGCTTGATATAATATTAGAAACCGGTCCTGAGAGATAAGGTGTCTGGATGAAGGTCATCTGTGCCCTCATGAGTGAACATAAGAGCCTTTTGTGGTTGGGTTAAATGCACATGACAGGCTGTTGGAGCACAATCACCCATTTTAATTGTCATGTAACGGTTTCATGTACAGCCAAAGTGTCTGCAACACTTCAGCGGTTGGAAACCAGAGCCTGGCCACACAACCACAGATGTGGTTAACTGGGCGTATGCAGAAGGAGCAAAAAAGGAAAAGATAAAGCCCTGGAGAGAGCTCTGATAGATAATAACAGCTTTATCTGCTTCAATTTGTTAAATTACAGACCTTAATGAAGCCTGAATAAAAAGAGAATACGTGTGTAACTCTTTGCAAACTGTGTGTTAAGGTCACAAAACTTACTAATTGCTTTAATGCACCTGACAAATTGGCTGCTAAATGACTTTTTCCTATACAACAGCTATCCAATACAGACAAGAAAACCTCAACAGTTTTAATGCACACTCAAATTTCCAATTTAGCGGAAGCCGAAGATGACAGGAAACAAGGTAATTCACTGTAGCCAACAACAAACCCCCGGCCATTCTCCGTCTGCTCCACGGGCAGTAATTATGTCCCAAAATGAATGCCATTTCATATTAAGCTGCAGTCATAATCCAACGACAAAGATGGACTCATTATCGACAATCATGGGAATTAGTTACATCATTTAACCGATCCGAACTAATCATTTCCAGGATACCACAGAAGCAGATAGAGCCATTAGAAAAAAATTGGAGCTCTTAAATAGAATAATTGACATCTATATCTTCTCTGCTGCTTTGGCTGAAGGGCTTCAGAAATTGCATTAGTTGCAATTGAAAACGTGAACTGAGGGAAAAAGACACCACTTAGACTTTTGCAGGGCTCTGCTCTATGTTCACTGTTCCCATTCATATAATGCTGAATACAGCATTAAAAAAAGGTCTGTGTTGCATCCGACTCTTGTCACCAGTGTAACAACTTGCAAAACAGCAGCAGATAAACAGGGATAACGAAAATAAATGTTTAGCCCACTGAAACAGCTCTGTCATCCTTATCTTCCATTTTAATGAAATTAGTTTAATGCATTGGGCTTAAGACATTTGTTCTGTATATACTGCATTTCTCGATAAACAAGTTAAAAATAATCCCACCGACATCACTCAGGTCTGCAGTTTACTTGCAGCCTGATGATCCTGGATTTTCCACTCAGGGTACTCAGCTTATAATGCACCATTACAATAAGAGAAATAAGGCTCATGATCGTTTTATTTTTGGGAGTCTGACAGATGCAGCTAGGTCATCCAGTTTAGTGATTTTCTCCCAATATTCCCCAACAATAAAGCAGGATCTGCTTTGGGCCACAGACCTCTGATGTCTATCAGCACAGGTCAGTGTCTGGGGGCAAGTGGAGCCCTCGGCAAGACGAGTGGATCATCGCTTTCCCTCAACACATCATCAAGGGAGTAGCCTCTTCTGCCCTGAGACATTCCTAGCATCTCTAAGATCCACAGGTAGTACACGTGACAGAAAGTAAAGTATCGACTGACTCGATGCTGTTGATCAAAGTTTGAGATACTCCAAAATGACCAAGCAGAAACTGTCGATGGTTGTAAATAAAAACCACTTTTAATCAAGAAAAACAAGATGGTTATCACAAAATGCATGAAGCAATGAGTTATTTAACAAGACCCAGAAAAGAGAAGAAAATGTTTTCACAAACTACTTACAAGAAAGAAAAAAAAACATTTTGTATTGAAATAGAAAGAAATGAAACAATATGGTAATGGTACACTGGATGCCCGCAGATAACCCAAATGTGATAAAGGCTTCACACGCAGACTGAACCATTCCAAGGCAGACTTAGGTTGACCTGTACACCAAAAACAGGAAAGAACAGATTCAATCAGCTCAGGAGCAATCACTGAACCAATGCATGGACACAAAGGATATTCCATCCATTGACTAGTTTCAATTGTTCTGTCTGAGCAAAACCACTCATCCTTGAGACAGACAGCATTAAACACTGTTTATTCTTTGAATGAAGGCGAAATGTATTTTAATGTGTGTAGTTTATGCAGGTGTGTAAAAACTGACGCCGACATTTTTCAGGTTTCGTAAACTCCCTCGCAAATATTTTTGACATAAGGAAACAAAGATCTGCTCAAAGAGAGGTTTATTACACTTGGGTTAACAATGTGAAGAGGTCATTTACACTAACGTCGCAACTGTGACTTCAGTGGGAGCATTTTGTCCTGACATTACAGCAGAAACATTTTGATGGTCTTATTATAGCTCCTGGCCAAACATGGATTAACCAATGCCACTGGTCATTCAAATGGATATGATGGATGAATATTACTGCAGATATCTGCCAATTCAGATTATAGATTTATTATAAATAACATTGTGTATCTATGTATACTGTATGTCGGGACTATTTTAATAATCAAATCATTTCAATCATGCTTTAAGCTAAAATTCCAAATATCCTGTTGTCCCAGCTTCTCAAATGTGCCGAGTTGCTGCATTTCTCCATTTTATGCGATAGTAAACTTAATATGTTTTGGTTTTGGACTGTTGGTGTTGGTCAGACAAAACAAGCAATTTGGAGATGTCACCTTGGGCTCTGGAAACTTGTGAGGGGCATTTATCACATTTTGAAATTTTATATACAATTAATCGAAAACGACAGATTAAACAATAATGATACTTGCAGGCCTTACTGATAATGTATCCTTTGAAATGCCAGTTCATTGCTTAAACACTTAACTGGGCCTTAACTGTATGACATTCTCTACAGAGCTTTAGACGTCAGTGTTCTACACCTGCAGTGACCACAAATAAAAACAGAAAGGAAAGTGAACACAGTTGTCTTCTATTAAACGCTGGTTTACCATTTGTTCATCCTCACTGATATACATGGAGAACCAAAGTATTATAAAAACACATTTCAGTATAGTACAAGCCAATACAACAAACAGCCTCAAAATGACCACCTGACTGCCCGAAAAAAACTAAAAGCATGGTTCTAATTTCACAAAGGTAAGATTTATTACAGGGCTATTGTAGTGGGCTGCATTACAATCTACAAACGGTTTCTATGTGTCTGGTCACTGAGTGTATATTTACAAGAACATAGACAAACAAACTGGTGGGAGGATCTTCAAGTTCTTATCTGTCTGTCAACTGTCGGATATTGAAAAGTGGACAGACAGTGATACAGATCAGCATATGCTGCAGCTGGACGTGCTCCTTGCAAATGCAGCTGCTCACAGATTCAGCGGAGCAAACTGTCATACTGACGACACGAGAGGTGAGGAAGACTCACTTGGGCTTGGTCTCGGCATCAGTGACTTGGCGGATGAAGATGGCGTCCTCTGGGTGGCTGATGTCTCCCCTCTCGTGCATGTAAGAGGAGGCGATTGCGAGCATGGCGCCATCGTTACTGAAGGCCAGTGAGGCGATGCTGGTCGGGTACCTGTGGAACTGACACAGGCGCTTCTTGTTGAACGGGTCCCAGATGTTCACAAAGCCGTCTGAGCCACCTGGAGGAAGGAGAGGATCATGGTCAAACTCAAAAGACTTAGGCTGTGTTTCTGCTGACATATGGATCTATAATAACTGTGTTGCTCATGCAACCTTGGCAGCTCGATGCTAAAAGGTCATAAGAAAATGTATGCGCTTTATAAAAATTAAAACGTACTATTCTAGCCAATCGTACCTGTGGCAAAAGTGTTATGGACACTGTGAAATGAGATGGCATTGACGGGGTAAACCTGCTCAATTCCATCCTCCTTCAGCCTGTGGCACTTGAAGGCGTACTTCTTTTTCTGAACCTCCTGGCTTGGATCCAGGTACTCCACAGCTACACGTCCCTCGATTGAACTCAAGACGTAGCCCTGGAGCCAAGACAGAAAATATGAAGTTACCATCCAAATTCTTCACACCAACACCGGAATCTGTGTGTAACACGATGCTCTATTAGGAGTAAACTATCTGTCAAATTTCAACTGTTGTCTGTATCATTCATTAGCACTGTGTACACTTTAATCAATAAAAAGTTGATTCCAATTCAAAAGTGTACCTGTTTGTTGGGGAAGGCTCTAATGCAGCGGGTCTGATACTTTAGACTGGACTCTCTTCTTTGCTGTACGTAGCCCATGTTCCTCAAATCCCACACCAGGACTCGTCGTCCTGCTGTACCAACGATCAGCCTATCTCCAGCCACAGAGAGGGTATACACCTTTCACAAGGACGTCAAGTATGAGACAAGAGGGAGACACAACACAGACATTGCCGGTGTTTACTTGATACCTAGGCAAAAGCACGTGCAATGACAGTCAATGAATAACACCTACACCAATGTAATATATAGCTATTTGACAGTAAATTAACAAAATAATAAAGGTCTTCATTTTCTTATATATTTAGGCCAAAGTCCAACTTAATTAAGGTAGTTTCTGGGAAACTGTGCATCTTGAACATCTACCTCTTTATACACCAGCAGTAGGTGTTTCTGGAAATGTCACAATTTAAGCAAAAAAAGGATTTTTCCACTGCCCAATATCCTACTGGTTTATGGCTTTGAATTATCGTTCTACATGCTATGTCCATCCCAAACATCTTGTTTCTTTGAAAATTGCAAAACATCTAAAAATGAAGTGTCACTGCAACTTTAATATCATCTTAATTAGGTTTACAAATTACACCCGGGACAAAAACACGCGGAGAAACTAGTAGGCTGTTTACATGTTCCTGCAAGAAAGTCACTCAAAGTATTGTACACATTTACTGCACAATGATACTATATTGTACTGTGTAGTTGCTCTACCTTTTCAGGCTGAGTAAAGGTGCCAGCATTGCAGGGCGTCCGTGGGTCCCACAGCCGAACTGATCTGTCCCAGCTACCCGTTACCATGACATTAACCTCCGGGCAGTATTCCACACAGCGAATGGGGGCATCATGTGTTCCAACTATTGTATCTGTTTATGGAACATATTACATATATACACAACATATATAATAACCACATAAACAAACACACACAGGTAATTTAATGGCATAATTATGAAGATCTGCAGCGGGTTCAGGTAATACTGCCTGACAGCTTTTATTAGTACTTAGCAGGATTGTGACATACCTTGGTCTGTGTTTAAATCGTGGGTTTTTAATTGTGCATCTAAACCTCCACTCCAAGAATGTGTTGGGTCCTGCAAGTAAAGGGGGAATGTTATCTGTGTGTAACAGATTTCTATGTTTTGAAATGGCAATAAGGGACCTAAAACAAATATAATAATCTGTGACGCACAAAAAATGCACAGTCAAGAACTGGAGCTGTGTGCTGGTACTTCATTCGCATGGTGTTGCCTCCGACATCATAGAGACGGACAGTGCCGTCCCAGGAGGACACCAGCAGGAACTGGGTTGTGCTGGGGCTGAACTTGACAGCAGAGATGCTGTCCTCTGGTCCCTGGTTCAACTTGTACTCGTTTGAGCCTGTCATCTGCAAAGAATAGAGGAAGCATGTCATAAAGTCTGAATATGAGACTATGTGACACTCCAAGGTGACTTTAATGAGTCCCAATTGATACATAAACGACAAGTTTAAATATAACAATACCTCGTTACAAACGTAAAGTAAAACCAGTTATTTATGTTTTGAATAATTGCGATTATTTAAGATCATTCCTTTCTGATCTAAAACAATAACAGCTGTAAGTTAGAGTTAGAAAACATGTTACGTTATATCCTTTTGTCTGTCTAAAAAACATCTTTCAAAATTAAGTTATCCACAATTACAGTGGGAGTACGAAATTGGGTTACGTTACTAGTGGATCAATGGCTCTCCTGTTAGCCTAGCTCACCGACCGTGGTTGTGGATTTAGCTAAATAGCCCCACAGAGTACTTACCTTGCTAACATTCAAGCTAAATAACGTGGTTTTCTGTTACGAGAGTTGGTGGAACAATAACTTTACTTTGAGAATAGTCGATCGCATTTCTTCTCCTGTTACAGTCAACACGAACTGTTCCGTTACAACCAGCAAGTACACCAAGCCCACTTCTACAGCCACTGGTGTTTGCTAACACTAGCTAGTAAGGGCTAAGCTAACGTATGCTAGCTTACAAGCCCTGCTCTTCGCCGTTTAACTTTACTTACCGCTTCCGTTTGGTGTCTTTTCTTTAACGAGAATATTTTTTATGCCTTGGTTTACGATAAAATACAAAAAATATAGAGGAAACGCTACAAAGCAATGTGGCCGCGTGCAGCTAACTCCCCTGCGAGCGCTGCTGTTAGTCCCGTGGACGCTGATTGGTTGAGTCAAATGTTCAAATTTCCGCCTGCGCTATGATTGGTTGATTTAACCGCAACGTCTATTTCCGTTGTCTCAATACAGGTCACATGACAAGGGGCCGTTCTCTCTCTCCCTCGCTCACTCTCTCTCACTGTCTCTCGCTCGCTCGCCAATACAATGTATTTTCTGGCTATGAATAATAGTGTGTGTTTCATTTGAGATAGGTACAATGCAAATAATATACAAACACTTTAACGCACCATAGTTAAAACTGTACGACAATCGTAGAAAAGGGATATCAACGTGATTTGTCATTAATTGGCTGAGTCAGAGAGATTACAGGCCTATCCACTCTGGTTTATGCTATTGTATGTTAAACTGTATCTGTATCTATAGCATTTATTCATATTCGTGTTTGTGGCTATAGGAGACATTTTGACCAAGGTCTACGGTCTGATCTAACAGAAATACAATGTCTTATAGGCCAACAGGTCATAGACGTCCGTGCTCTTAGACGCCAGTAAAGAAGAAAAATAACTCATCCTTCTAAACACAATATCAGCATCGATCAAATTTGTGAAAAATTAACGACGGGCTCCTCGACTCTTTAATCTCTTGAATTTGGCTTTTAATTGTGGCCATCTTACTCTAGCGTTTGTGTGAGAGAACCTATTATCTGCATAATAATCGGTTATTTAAGAAAAACAACGGTTGTGGGCCTACAAACTATAGCCCAAGAGACCAACGTGTCAGTGTGCAATAGTCAACATAGTCTGTAGTCCTAAAAAAGTTCAGAATAATGGTTCCTCAAATGCTGTTTAAAATTAAAATTAGGCTTGCCATCGCTCACATTTTCTCAGGTCAGCAGATTTAAAAAGATGGCCATTATTAATTAATTGCTAAATGATCAAATTTTAGCGTTTGATTTTGGAGAGCACCATAATCTCTGCGAACCTTCACAAATGTTTTGAAAACCAAGATCTTTACGACATGACCTAAATAAATGATTCCCCCTGTACATCACAGTTATATAAAGGATAGATATACATTTCATTTTGGAACAAAATCTTTACTGAATGTAAGACCATATAATATACAGAATTTTTAATAACAATATCAGTGAAAACCCATACACAAAAACAGAGGCTATTTTTGGCTCTTTAGTGTCATGGCTTTAAAATTACCGGCAAAGCATTGCGTCATATAAACAATTGCCTACCACCTGCAGTTTCTTGGGGGATTTTTTTCTTTAAGGATCACATGATTGTCCTCACTATTACAAAGAGAAAACGGGTAATTTGTTTGCTGTAAAAGTGAACTACAGGTGACAATGGCTGGTAGCCTAATGTGAAGCCAACAGTATTGCACAATATTGTAAAATATCAAAATATTAAATTCCACATTTGTTGCTACAAACACTGACACAAATCTCTGTAAAATACATATGGACAGTCAACCCTGTTTAAAACAGTTCATCTTTTCAAACGGAATACGTTAAAACCGCCCACATTCACCCACTTTTGAGCATGTAACAATTTCACCAATAATAATAATAATAATAAAAATAATAAAAATAAAAATAATCATTTTAGAATAACCCTTTTGCAACGCCAGTTGATTTCGTTATGGGGACTCTCTCTGAAGGAGGCTTCAGCAGGATAAAGGATGATTACAACAACAACAACAATAATAAGAAAAACAAAATGACCTATTCATTATGTCGGTTGAATCTACAAAATATACAAAACATTTTATTTTGTTCCAATGAAGGTCACTCTCATTTAAAAACATATGTACAGCGCACGACGCCACGGCCGGTGTTACACAGGCCTCAGCAGCGGGACCGGGTGGGAATAGTACATGTGGTGGGGAAACGCCAGGAGGGACTGGCCGCCCGGCGAGTTTCCGGCGGGGCCCCCGGCCGTTTCCGGGGCTCCGCTCTCGTGGTAAAGTATGGGCACCCGCACAATCCTCTGCGCCGCCGCGTGGCTCAGGTTGGCCGCCTCCAGCTCCGCGGCCAGCTGCCGCTTCCACTTATTCCTCCGGTTCTGAAACCAGATCTTCACCTGCGTCTCCGTCAGCTGCAGGGACGCGGCCAGGCCCGCCCGCTCCGAGCTGCTCAGGTAGCGCTTGATGTCGAAGGTGGACTCCAGCTGGAACACCTGGCTCCTGGAAAACACCGTGCGCGTCTTCTTCTTCCGGCAGGGCTTTCTCTCCGAGTCCAGCTCGTCCGCTTTCCTCCTCCAGTCGTCCTCCTGGTCTATTTCTTTCTTTGGCTCTTCCGAGTCGCTCTCATCCAGCGCGGCGTCGTCGTCGGCGCTTTCCTCTTTGCCATCTTGGTCGCTCTTCTGCAGGTCCGGGGAGCGTCTGTCCGGGGCCGGCGAGGCTTCCCTCTGGTTGGCCTTCTCAGACCCTGCAGGGGGGAAAATATAGTGTTTAAATTTGACACGAATGAATGAATGAATTGGGTGGGATTTGCACAATCGCATGTATTTTAATCCACTGTTTCTTTGGTGGATTATACGTTTTGCCTTTTGATATAATGTTCAATGGAGTTTTGGGACATAACGCCTTGCAATCCAGGGGAAGGGGCTCCCACATGGCATCGCCCCGTCAGGACATGCAACAACACGGCGCTCGATGTCAAACCAATCTACACCCATGAGTTCTCCAGGCGAAAACACCGCCATTCCTTCCCCCGCAGAGCCGAAGCTGGACAGTAATATTTACCTGCAGCCCTCAGATGAGTCCCGATCGTGTACGGGTACCACCAGGTGGACGCTCGCTCCAGGTACTGCGCCGATAGTCCAATTCTATGTGCGGGCAACTCGAATCGAGGGAAAGACAGGTCGCCGAGCCGCGAGAAGAAGCTGCCTTCAAACAGCCCCCTGGGCGAGCCGAGGGCGCCCTTCGGCTTCGCGGGCTTGTCTTCGATGTTCAGCAGGTTCTTTATGGAGAACGGCGAGTCTTTTGCGGGTTGGCGAGTCTCCGGCGCGTCAGAGTCCGCCATCACCGTCTACTGTCCGACGTGGATCACCATTCAAACTTGTCAGAGGAGAACAGAACAGAACAGAACAAAACAAAACAAAAACAACAACGAAAAAAAACGTAAAAGCGTCGTTGTTTTCTAGTCTATGTTGAGGAGACGGAGGACGATCAGAGCGAGAGGCGCCAGAGATCACTGCGTCAAGCTCGAACTCTGGATTGTAATGATGAAATAAAGGACGCCATCCGAGTTAAAACGCGCCCGGCCTCTGCCATTGGGCAGGTACAGCAGCAAATGGGATTTGAGGGGAAACCGCGAGGGGCCGTGACGAGAGAATAGACTCCAAACGGAAGAAGGCCGCGCAGGACTTTTCGCCTTCGGGGGCTCAACCGCGCGCACCTACTTATCATCCAATTAGATTAAAGAGGAAAGTGTCTTTTTTTTTGGGGGGGGGGGGGGGGGGGTGCAAAGGCACAAACACCTGTCAGTGAATTTAAAAAAAAGGCCCCCGGATTAACACAAGTCCACCCGTGGCGCATATTACCC
>JAVQJV010063178.1:0-10408 GCA_036024995.1 Gadopsis bispinosus | reverse complement strand
ATATATCTATACTATTCTTATAGTCTATGCTAAAATCTGCTGACTTTGCTGCTACTAATCACAGCACTATGTCACTCTTCACAGTTGTGAGTACTGTACAGTATGTGTACTGCTATTTACTGTACTGGGTATTGAGTTTAACTGTTCTTTTATAGTATATAATTTATATGTAGTTCATATTTTTTTCTGTTTTTATTTTATATACTTAATTTACCTATTTCTAAGTAAGTAGAGAATTCTAAGTTTCTCTATGTATCTGTCTTTGAGCTGCTTTAAGACCAGAATTTCCCCTCTGGGGGTCAATAAAGGATTATATCTTAACTTGTTATTATCATACCATAAGGATATATTTGTTTTCAGCTAAGCAAAAATATAGGTTACTGTTCAAATTTAGAAAGCATCAAGTAAAAATGCATGAATGTGTTCATGTGCTGTTAACAAGGCATGCATTTTATCTAGACATGGTGCCATTTCTAAAACCCTGCGTACCTGCAATTTTCAGTACAATCAGTTAGCACTACGTGTTAAGTGATGTTTCTTCTGGTCTCTTGTCATTTCACATTGTGATTTGTAATGCTGACCTCTATGACAGAACACCATCATGTGGTGATGTGTATTTAAGTCAGCAGCAGAGAGAGTCCATGTTACCGTCTTCCAGACAGTGGTGGTGTTTAACAGAAAGAATGCATTATTTGAAGGCTGACACATTGTTATGCTTCCTCTCCCCTCCCTCTCACTTCCAGGGCAAAGGTGGCGGCAGGACTGCTCATTGTCATGGAAACCACTGGGTAATTGCTTTCTGTGGGAGAGCAGATGAGGAGGTGACCTCTCCAGGGGGCAGCAGTGTTCTCCTACCTCCACCACCAGGCTGTCACGTCCTGCCCTTTACCAACCGCTCTGAAACCGTTAAAGGTCTGGGTGAAAGAAAGATTTGAACATCACTGTCTGAATTATTTTAAATGGTACAGCTCCTGTTTATGTTGAGCTTTGCCCTTGTTGGTGCTATGACGTTACTACCGTGGTGTCTTTCTATAGGTCTTTTATATTCTGTTGAGTGGTCATTGCTGTATGGTGTTTAATGCCTCCATCTTTAGAGCTGCTTTGTCTCCATGGTGTGCCATTTCTGACTGAACACTCTCTTTGAAAGGTTATCTTTCTTTCTCTGCTAATGCTATGAAACAAGTCGGCAAAGGAAAAAAACCCACCTTTCTTTAAAATATCCGATTGAATCATGTATGACAGAATAACACATACTATTTAATAATAAAGGTGTTTGAGGTTATGAAGCTACTTACAGAAGAACAAATAATTCAAATTAATGAGGAGAATGCTGTATATTTTTACGCTTTTTGCGTCCATGTACAGCCAGCTATACTCGTGAGAGACCAAAACCTTCCGCAAACCTGGCTCTTCGACAGTAGCTCGGATTGTGAGTGAGCAGAAATAGCAACATGCTAAACATAAAGAATTATACAATATTTCTAATAAAGTGGTAACTTGATTAACAACAGTGCATCCATCCACCCTGTGCTTGGATTAAACAAACAAGACAACGTGTGAATCGGGGAGTTTCTGAGCTGTTGGTAGGGGTATTGTTGAACAAACCCAACCTTTCCACCTGTTGCTGCTTCACATTACAAGCTTTCTACTGGAGAACCAGTAGGATGCCCAAACTACATGGATCGACCGCCAGTTTTAGGCTTGAGCTATACTGCTTTTGATAAATCATCAGAAATAAATGGTAATGGTTAATGGTAAATAGACTCTTACTTGTATAGCGCTTTTCATCCATTGAAATGGTTCCCAAAGCACTGTAACAGTAATCTAAGCTTGAACAGTAGTCTAATTCTGCATATAACTGCAGACTCACTTCAACGCAGAGAAAGCTTCCTCTACGGATAACTGCAACACGCCAGCACTTGGTAATTAGCTCCATCAGTTTCTGATCTGTATCATGATTATCGCAACCATTATTGCTACGGGTTAATATCTGGCAAACAGCAATTTCTACATGTGTTAACAGATAATGTTGGAAATATAGAAAAGATACAAGTTGACCAGTTCTTAACAATCTTAAACTACTGTAACTAGTTATATGCAATTTTTCAGTAAATCAGTAAGATTTTCTTAAGAAACTATCTGCTAACTAGGCGAATGAGCCTTTATGCTACACGTGTAAGCCCACCTATACAGACCTATAAGATAAAATTGAAAATTGAAACTAAAAAGCAATTTCTTCTGTCATTTTCGTATGGGTGAAAATGAGCTCATTAGATAACTCTTGATGTGTAAAAGTTGATTATTGTGCATTAAATAAATAAATATAATAACCAGAGTTTTACGTACATTACCGCCACCTAACCATGGATGTATTTTCTTGCACCAAAAGCATGACTGCCATGCATTGTGGGTGATATCCACCTCTGGAGTGACCATCGTTGCTGACTCGCTCCCTCAGCCCTCCGAGGGTTCATCTCATCAAGTTCACTTCAGTTTTTTACACAAATGGAATGAAATGACATTTAACGACTAATTAAACGCAGCCAAACAGAGTCAAGCTAGCTTTCTCCCCCTGCTTCCAGTCTTTATGCTATGTTAGGCTACCCACGTCCTGACTCCAGCTCTACTTGTTATCCATCTTCTCTCTGAAAGAAAGCAGATTAGCATATTTCCCAACTGAACTGCTATATTCTATGTTCCCAGCAGCCAGTCACTGGGGAGGCTGCAGGGGATCTGCACAAAATGAAGAAATTTACAGAACAGTGAAGAATGTCAACAGACCTCTAAGCAGAGGAACCATCTCCTTCCTTACAGGCCACTGTGACATTACTGTATTTCAAGAAAGTCTGAAATGTCACAGTGGGGCAGTTTAATTTACAGCCAGCAGATAAAATACACGCAGTATACACACACAACAAGAAAGGAATCAGAAATCATTACTAGTCAAAACTTTCATAACTATGTGCTGACAAGGCTGTGAAATTCCAAACGCAGCAAAGGAATGTGGCGTCTTTTGCATCCCATCCTCAAAAGATCAAATACCACGTGAGTGCTGGACACTTGCTGAGTGGTGTGCTCACGTGGTCCCCTTCAACATCTAAAAAAGCCACTGGAGGAGCTACTTAACGGAGTCCTACATGTGATTTAGGCCTACTACTGACCTGAGAGAGAAGCAGTGAATGCATGCATGGGGAACTGTCAACCTCCTCTCCTTAAGTCCTGCTCCACATACACAGACCAAAGTCAGATTCATTGCTTTCTTACTATGGGTTGTACACATGTGAGTGTACCTACATTTCAACCTACATTTTAAGTTGTGTGTATTTAAGCCCTTCTACAAATCCTGTTAGCCCCGTGGAAGGAATGGAACAATTCGAACAGAGCGTGTTTTATTAATGTATTTAAGGATACAATCCACCCAGCTTCCTGCTGATGCTCTGAAAGTTACCTGCAAACTGAAGCAGCCTCATAGCTTCAGTTAATGCCCAAAAACCTTACAACTAGGAATGCAAATCAAAAGCTTACTTAGAATACAATACTATCATACTATTCTTTCCACATTTAGAACCTGGATGTTATATGCTGATAAAAATGATGATGGTAAATGGACTCTTTCTTATATAGCGCTTTCCAACCAAAACAGTTCCCAAAGCACTGTACCAGTAATCTAAGTTTAGAACAGTAGTCTAATTCACCCATTCACACACCGACGGGGACACAGTTGCCACGCTGGCCTCCACTGGGGGCAACTCGGGGTTCAGTGTCTTGCCCAGGGACACTTTGACATGCAGGCAGCAGGAGCTGGGATCGAACCACCAACCCTGGGGTTAATGGACGACCACACTATCCTCTCAGCCACAGCCGCCCCCAACAGCAATATAATGGCTTTTCAACATATGTAAATGGAAAAACTTTTTTACACCGGTCAATTAAAAAAAAGGACCAACTCTAACCAAACAGGGTCTCTTGAAATCAGTACAAATCCTGCAAAATCAAATATGGCATAGGATTTCTTCCTTGCTCACCAACCAAAGTGGTGAGTGAGATGTACACTCAATGCTGCCAATGGTGGACAGAAGATATAAAAAGGATTGCTGTAATTTATCCTCCCACGATTCAGTACCAGTCCTCTATCAGGCCTAAAAATGATTTCTGTGCTGCAATCTTTTGTTACATGTTGTCCATTATACCATTAAACCTGTGATACGCTATATGTAAAATATGTAAAACCTAATGACGAATGTTTTACCTTTGTTTAAGTAACTGATGTTGCACTTCACTCCTGCCAGGTTTAACCATGTAACCATGGTCTGGATTCAATAAAACAGTCTGAAATGACTCCAAAGTCAGATTACTGTATATTGGCCATACTGATGTATCAATCAGACTCTGCATGATGACAGCACAGTCTAATACACAACATATTCCAAACCAATCAACAGAAACAGCAACATGTAGACATGTGCTTTAATTTATAGTTTCACTAATTAATATTCTTATATTAACAATGGATCAAATGACTGTTTGTAATGCGAAAGGCGTCGCTTGCAGTGACACCTTTGTCTAAAGCCTCTTTCAGCTCAATGTTTCTGTTTTTTACAGTCTGCAATTTTGGTTTTGGTTCCGTGTCAGTGATCGTGTCAACATGTTTTCCATCAGTTTGCAGCAGCTGTTTTCAGTGAAAGATCTCTGATAAAGCCACTGCCCACTACCTGCTCAGCAGCAAACAGCAGACAGACACAGTTAGAGACTATCTGGTGAACATGGTGGCGCATTTAACAGCTAAAGAGCCAGATATTTCTCTCGGAAGGTGGTGGAGACCAAAAACAGAGCTAACAGAGAGGTTAAATGCATTTGTCAGGTGGATACAAACAGAATTCTAAATGAAGAAAAATGTTGCTCTGTGTCCGATGTGTATGTTATAACAACTTTATAGCGTTATAATATGTCACAGTTTGAACACCCTTTAAAGTGGTGAGGGGTTTAAGAAGAAGGGGTAGAGAGTTTGGACTTGAGGAACTAATTAGGAGGAAGGCACCAAAAACACAGCAGCCAGAGCATGTGGACCCTTATTTCATCTAGATAATTTTCATTTCATGTTGAGGTTGCTCATATGCAGTGTCAGTGCTGTGTCTGCTCCATTTACCCCTCCTCTTATCATGAATCAGCAGCAGGGCTGTCACAGGCTGATAGGAAAGACAGACTCACCGGGGCTTTACAGGAACAGCTGTAGATGTTAAGGACACAATGATGTCTGTGCTTTGTTGTTATGAACTTGGAGAAAATGCTCTGAGAAGGGTCACTGATTGAAATGTCAGCACTTATGTAAATAAATCATGGGAATGGGAATGGCAGTGGAGTGCAGAGGCCATTCTGTATTATGGACACCAGAATATTTCTGTCCAGCAGCTCAGAAATTCTGACTCTATTGAAGGCTTAAGAATGCTATATTGTAATACTGTCAAAATCCTACATCAGGGTCTAATGTTTTTTTTAACATACTGTATGTAGCACACACATGGCCCACAATCTACAAATTGCAACAGGATTACAGGATGAAAAACTTCATCCTTGCATCCCCACCCTACCGCCCTCTGTGTTGGAGCCCTAACCAATCAGTCAGGGCTCACTAACCAAGGAGTCACTATTGCAGCAAGAAGGAAAAGAGCCCTCACTGGCTTCCCATCCCCGAATCTCATCTCTGAAGGAATGTTTCACTTGTGCATTTTTCTTCACACTTGGCTTACTTTATGTGAGGAGTCTCTGCGCATCTGCCTGGAGACAAAGATAAGATGGACCTTGTAGAAGATCCCGACTCCCATGATAACATTAACTGAGAAATTACATTAACAGAGAGTTACCCACATTGTCTGCCTCTTCCCTGGTGGCGTGATTACACGTTCTTCAATGTGGCGTGGTACATACTGTATAAAGCTGAGTGAATGTAATGTTACTTTAGGTTTTCAGTATGAACTGTGCCCATGCATATAAGCTGTATTAAGTGACGTCAGATTCGTGTTGTCATAAAATATTCCAACAACTGAGGCTCATCAACTTTATTCTTCTATTCATCAAGATGTTTTTCCACATCAAATGGCATCGTTGGTATCCCAACCACAGCCGAAACATGGGGAAGTACAAGAAAGGATTGTGTCATGCTTGATGGGATTGTAGCATAAAAGAAATAAAGAACTGAGCGCCATTTAGCCAATTGTTTAGGCACGGTCACATTTTGGAGCTCGGGAAGAATTTCACCCGGTTGTGGCACGTTACTGGTCAAGTTGCCCATAGCACAGTATATGGAGAGAGAGGAGAAGGGAAATGAAATACTGTGTGTGTGTATGCAGTGAAGAATCCACAGTTTGCCATGGTGGTTGGATTCACAGTTCAAATTTAAAAAGCATTTGTGAACATAGGAGACACCTCAACTGCATCTGTTTCATCCTTTGATTTTCATCCTTCACTATAGTGACCTGTAAGTAAGAGATAATGGGATGTTCTAAACTAACAGCTTTAAAAAACTCAAAAGCAGGAACAGCAGGTCCAAAAAAAAAAACACCTACAGCACATGGTAATAGAACAATACAGGGAGAGACAGAAGTACAGAAAAATGTCCCACTAATCCAACCTGATAATGAATTAGTCGCCAAACTGGCAGGAGGATGTGCACCACTGATGTGAATGTGTGGACTGGTGGAGAAGTAGATGACATTGCTTAAATCATGGCAACTGCATAAAGCTGCAGAAACTCTGACCAATGAGCAAAAAGTGTTGTTTTACAAATTAGACTCTGATCTTCAAATTCATTCCCAGGGCTGTCTCAGACACCTGTGATCTGCAACTCACTGTGCAGACTGGTTGATAACACACATCCCTTACTACTCCTTTGTGTTGTTACACTCCATATCTAGCCAGAAACCATTTATATTCCTTTTCTGAAAGTTAGCATACCCAGAAGAATGGCACTTTGTTCAAGATCTGAAAGCTGTGAATGTGATTGTTCTATCTGCAATTCTAAAGCTGACTGATGTTAACTCTTAGTTTGGCCTTCTAAATGTTACACTGTAGTGGATTTGTGTTCAGCATTATCTTCTGATAGTCAATATTATTTCTATAATATAAACTCATAGGTAAATCTCCTCCTGAAATGATTGCCTGAAAGAGGATTGCAATGGTGTCATCCTTGGGTCACCTATTTGGGGTACACTTTGGGAAACGGTCGCCTGTGTTCATAGAGCCCTGCCTTTACGTCCAGATATATTGCTACCATTGATTGACTTAGATTATAATTAGACATGATTGTTAAACACTAGGCCACATCTGAAGCAAGTGAGGCATCATTTGAGGCAAGTGGTCAACTGCCCGACGTTGCACAGATATGTGCCAAACATTTAACACTTTGCACACACATGAAACAGTAGAATCTTTTCCATTTGGCTAATTGTTGTTCCCTTCCTTTTCGGGTCAAATCAGACCTTCAACAGGCTGCAAGGAGAGCAGCCGCTTGCCTGAGGGTCTCCATCGATGGGCCGAGCTCAGAGGAATTTAGTTACACAAGGGAACGGGAACTCTTTTTTATCAAAGTCTAGGAAAATTAAATGTCCAAATGCAAGGTCCAGTATTTGTCAACAGTTATGTAACTCCATCTCAATGAACCTGTAACCACTTTTGCTTTAAACAGGATCTCACGAAATCTTGTGGGAAACACTGTATGCCACACATCTTTATTCATAGCATTTTTCTTTTTTTGCTACCTTCTGTGAGTCTGATTCACGATCATGACAAGGTCTGAATAAACAGCTCATCTAATCAGGCTGCATCTTGAATCCATCATAAAACCAAAACACCTTTGACCAACATGAAAATGTTTCAGCCTCGCCACTTCTTCATAGCTGACAATGACTGTGCATTTAGAGGAAATGTATTTGCACCAGGCTGCCTTAAATGCTCAAGGAGGCAGAAATTGACATCACCAAATTGGTTCAGCCTGTCACCATTTCCTCATGTATTTGTCTAACCTGAGCATATTCCCACTGAGAAGGCCAGAGGATTTGATGCAGTCTCTGCACACACACACACACACACAGCAGGAACCTTCCCGAACAAACAGATGTTATTTGCTGGTGGAAAAGGGCTCCTTTTCTGTCTGCCAAGATGTCCATTTATTTTATCCTCCTTCTGCCTGAGCAGGCAGTTGACTGCAGGCTGCCACAGCCACAAAGGGCCGGAGACAAACAGGCTGAAACTAAAGATGGAGGGCAGAGTGGCGCTGCCTGCTTGTTGCTGACCACTAGATGGACATAAAAGGAATCCACCAATGTAGCAAACTGCAACACTGATGATCTTGGAAGAAAAGGTACAGTGTTCTAAATATACCCCCATCATTCCTAATTCAGGCAATTTGCCTCCTGTGGCTTTTAGAAATATAAAAGGCCATGAGCTCTAGGACCTGACATAAAATATACAGTAAGTAGCAATATATCATTACATACTGTATATTACAACTATAACAGTATGGAACATAGCTGGATTACCTACAAGGTGACCCCAGAGCTGCTGGAGCTGGTAAATTCCGTAAACATCCAGACAAAGACAATAATTTTGACTTGGAGGTGAGTGACAGTACACAAATACAATGTCTGGCAGTACTGTGGTTGAGGATGCTGCATCAGAGAACGCATGGAGCATAAAAGCCTCTGCCACGGTGTCTCACACAAACATGAACATAGCTTTGACCTAATTCTCCCATTCTCTCTTCTGCATGCAAGCAAAATTTAAATAATGATGGTCTTAAAACAAAGTTTTGACACAGGGATCCTCTCCAAGAGGGCACCTTGCGATCAAGTGATAAATCAGGACCCATCTTAAAGTCGAGATGAAACTGGGATATGACGTTGGGAGAAATTTTATTTGAATGTTGAAATTGGGTGTGTCCTAACAAAAATGGAGAATTACAGTGACTGAGAGTTCAATCGTAGACGACAATGTGCCTCCTTCAACACCTTCATGGCCCTGTTACAGGAGGAAGCAGACGTACACTACGAACTGCAGGAGGTGGAGGAAGACAAGAGAGAGGATGAATATTTTGTCCTTGGTGCAAGTAAATCTTAGCCTGGGAACCAGACAAATCTGCGAGCTCATGTTTTATTTGCTCTGGCAGATGTGTCTGGTCCCCCTCCCATACAGAGAGATTTCCAACACACCTGGCCGGGGTTGAGCCAATCACAACCATTTATCTAACACAGGGTGTGTTTGATATGATGACTGAACAGAGGGGCGCCGTTGAGACATTTTGTAGCAACCAAGATGGCTGCTGTTCTAAATCCACTATCGCAACAGTTTTAAAGGAACTGGACGGTATATTTTCTCTAAAAGAAGAACAAACAACTGCACTCAAAACCTTTGTTGATCAGAAAAACGTGTTCGCTGTACTGCCGACTGGATTCGCTCAGCGCCCAAGTGTGCAACTTTCATAAGAAGGAATGGGACACCATCTTTGAACGCAGTATCCAGGTCTTAATACATCCATGGTCAAACTGCATAGCTCCATTCACACCAGCAGAAAACATTTACCAGTTGGAAGAGTTCCAACACTTACGAGGACAGTAGTGTGAGTGAGCGCAACAATACAAAAAAATACCAGTAGTATAAAATCTCAAAGCAGTTTAAACCTGCAGCAGACCTGAGATGCCTCTTAATGTGGCATGGCTCAGTTCTAAAAAGATACTATGCACTCAAATATGCAGTTAACAGACTTTGGCCCAAACTGTGTGGGCAGTTAACACCTTTCCATTACAAGCTGATTCAGGGTGATTGGGGTGGCTTGTGTGAGGAATACAAGTCATTTGTTTGCTTACCTGCTCAGTATCTTTAAATAGCAGCAGAGAAGTGCAGGCAAAGATTGACTGCATAGCAAACACCAAGCTCCTTACCTAACATTAGTCTGCCTTCATTCTGCGACACTGTGTGAGGTAGACTGTGCGATATGACTGGGGTAGCAGCTCCTGGAGCCCTGGGCATTTCTGGATCCACTGCTCTTCATCCATCCATCACCTCACATTTGTCAGCAGCAGCGGGATGAGGTCGTGGCACAATTTGTATCACCTAAAAAAAGTATCCTCCCTTGTGGCGTGTTCTCGATTGGCCTGGAGTGTGTAGATGCAGAAAAAGTAGTCCATGCGTTTGTTATGTCTAGGCTGGACTACTGCAACTCCTTATTATCAGGCTGCTCCAATAAGTCCCTTAAGACTCTCCAGCTGATCCAAAATGCCTCCTGCTCTTTCTCTCACTCCGTCCCCCCTCTTTCCCTCTCCCTCTCTACCCAACCGGTTGAAGCAGATGACCGCCCCACCCATCCTGGTTCTGCTCAAGGTTTCTGCCTGTTAAAATGGAGTTTTTCCTTGCCACT
>JAVQJV010063176.1:0-23368 GCA_036024995.1 Gadopsis bispinosus | reverse complement strand
TTGTAAAATGCTGATTAAGATGTTTTAATACTTTAAGGGTCTAAATTTTAGCTAAACTGATTTAATACCTTTAAATAATTTAAGACCCCACAGACACCCTGTTAAAGATTAACAGTCCTGCACACCAAATTGTTCTGAACTGTGTTTCATTAAGTTGAGTGCAACAACTAATGAAAGAGGAACCGGATACAGACCAGCGTCAGAGTTAGAATAGAAAAAGTCATTTTATTAAAGGGCTGCAACTACTAATTATTTTCTTTGTCAGTTAATCTGCAGATTTTCACACACAAAAAAACAACAATTCATTGTTTAGCCTATATGTCAAAAACTCATCACAATGTCTCAGAGCCTAAAGTGACGTCTTCAAATTGCTTTTTTTTGTCCGACCAACAGCCAAAAACCCAAAGACTCTTCATTTACTGTCAGAAATGACAATAAAGCAGCAAATCCTCACATTTAAGAAGCTGCAAGTAGCTGTTGGCTAACTGATTAATCACTGCAGCTCTAGTTAATATAATGTATGCTGCCATCTTTACAAAAATAAAAAGTAATAAAACCTCTTCAAACCCATGGCACTGTGCGATTTCAAGGCCCACTCTGGATCCAGCTTCTCAAGTTGGGAGAATTTGCCGTTTTTATTTTCGTGTGACAGTAAAAATTAATATGTTCAGGTTTTGGGCCAACTGTCAGACAAAACTATATATATATATATATATATATATATATATATAAACGCAACATTTTGACATTTTTTAGACAAAATGATTAATCGATTATCTGAGAAAGTAATTGACAGATTAGTCAATAAGGTTACAGCAATGTGCCACTCTAGTCCCACCGACATACTGCACAATCTGAGGTAAACTGTGTGCTGTCGTTTCTACATTAGAGGGGACCATGGCTTTGGCAAAAGCAGCAGCAGCTGTCAAGTTAACAAACAAAAAATCTTCATTGTTGAAACGGAACAAATCTTTTTTTCCCCCCAAGCCCAGAGCAGACGTGCCCCCACATCCCAGATGACTAAACAGATGACCGGCTCCATGCTTTGGTCCTACCTGTGTTGTGGTCTGGTTGGCGGCCACCTTGACTGGAGATGCAGATGTGGACTGTTGGACTGTGAGGATCTGCTGGCCAAGTGCTACGTTGACAGGCAGCGTCACCGACTTCTGAGAGGCGTTGGAGTTCGGGGAAGCCACAGACACCACCGTTACCTGGCAGAGAGCGCAGTGTGTGAAACATTTGATATTACATCTCATTAGTATTCCCACATAATAGCAACATTTTCCCCACACATACCAGCCAACAGCCTGCTTACTTACTGCGCCGTAATGCATGACGCTGGGGGCAACAAGAGTTCACGCGAATGAAACGCTGCTGACATGTATCCTCGTGTACAACAGAGCTTCCTCTCAGGGGATATTTTGATGGTCAAACTCAGGTGTGTATAATGACATTAATGACTGCTGCATGCCGTGTCAGTTCCAGGGCTCTGGTACTGTGCTTGCTGACATGACTTGCAGGTACCCTTAAATGGAACATCGTTATCAATGTTATCAAGGTTATCAATGACACCTGTGCTTCTCCTGCTGAAACAAGTCCAAATGCCTTCCATCGTAAACGTGACCATATTTCAGGCACCTGCAGCCTGTCAATATTAAATTAACCTGAAAATAATTTGGGAAACACTGCACCAACATTGCAGAAAAAAAAGGGAAGAGGAATCCTTTATTTGGGAAATGAGGAACAGTGTGTAGAAATTACCTTGCTGGGACTCTTAAGGGGTGAAATAGCAATCTTTTTGCCAGAGATACTTTGTATATTAGTGTTGTGGGGCTCAGAGAGAGTAATGGTCCTCGGGGGTATCACTGGGGAATTCTGTGTCAGCACCCGACCTGTGAACACATGGCGTGAGGCTTTATGGCAGCAGAAAAGCTCACGTTTGAACTTGCAGGTTAAATAAAGCGACGTAGTCTTGACTTCACTGCAGATAAACCTACCTGCAATAACAGGAGATACTGATGTCTGAGGACTTAGACATTTGCTGTTAACGGTTTTTGTGATGATGAACTTGATTGGCGCAGCCGAGGTTGGTGTTTTCTTAGTAATCTGTGGAGAAATTCAGTGAGATTTATTGTGCATTCTATTCACACCTTCACATCAGTGCAAATGTTTAAGCCAAACATAATCCCTGTCTGCAAGTGATACCTAGTGAGGTACTGCCACTCGTATCTTCTAGCTTGTTTTGTGGCGTTTTCACAGCATCTTGTTGTTAGTTTTCTGCCTGACGAGAACTTTAATTTAGAGGAGGTTAATGACTTTCCAGGGTCTGGTGATGGCCGCCATGTTTCGTGGGGTTAAAAGAGCAACGACTGCCTGATGGTCACTCTTCAGTTATATCTAAGCAAGTGTATATGCCTCCAATACCATTTTTGCCTTTATTATTTAGTGAACAGCTGAAGAGACAGGAAAGGGAATCAAACCTGTGGCGCTACAGTAAGAAATCAGCCTTATTGTATCAGCCCTTTTAATATCAAGATATTGACAAGCACAGGAGTGTACGTATGCCCACAAAAAACACATGTACCTTTAGCACAGTACATAATATAGTACTTAGTATTACAAATTCTTAACTAGTTTAATGTATTGACTTACATTTTATGCTGAAAGAAATCTACATTATTGCCTTATTTAAATAATTCTGAAATTGACCTGTTCAAGGAAGCTCATCGTCTTCTCTGCAGGTCACGCCACAATTATAAAGTGTAAACAGAACGGTAACGAGAGCCAACGCAGCAAAGTTACACGTGTTCTGAACTGCAGTGACAAATACGTTTAACAATCGTCTGTTCTCAACCGATTGCCAGCTTAGAGTATCAAAGCCCACAATCATGTTCACTTAAACACTGAAATTCAGTGTAATAAAGCCAGAAATTATTGTAACAATGGTATGTAAGCAGTGCATGCAGTGACATTGGTCAAAGCAAAGATTAATAGTAATTTAACACTGATGTGGCAAATTTTCGAATGTCTGCAATATAAAATTGTCAAATATGATCAGTTTGTTTAAATATTGCACTTTAATACCAAACAATCAATGTTACCTGTACAGTCTTCAGCTGCTGGGCCTGTAATGTGGTTAGCTGGTTGCTAGCACTCCCCACCACTGGCTTCAGCTCCGATCGCCCACCAAAAGTCACCACTTTAAACTGCTGAGTTTGGGATTTGGGGTCTCCTGAAGTCTGTGAAATGCCAGGGTTGCTGCCTGTGTGGGGTAACTGCAGCACTATAGGCTGCCCTGACTTTCCTATTGCTGTAACCAAAAGCTTTTGTCCTTCCTGCTTGATGACCTGGGGTTGAATACCAGCTGACTTTGATGCCTCTGTGGCCTGCGATGAGGCCACCTTGTTGAGTATGATCTGGTGGTTTGCAGCAGAGATGGTAAACGGAGCCGTGAGCTTCTGTAACCCACTTGTAGAGACACTAGTCCCAGTCAAACAATCCGTAGTTTTTGTAGTGGCCGTGGAAGTAGCCATGGATGGTTTGAGGGTAAGAAGGGTTGACGATGTACTGGAAATCGAGATCGGAAGCTGGCTTGCGGAGCTGATGCTGAATGTGGCGTCTGTGGTTGTGGAGGTGGTCAGAGCCCGAGTGTGTCCTGTTGAAGTGGCATCTGAACAGAGGCTCAAATGTTCTGAAGCCGTGGGCGTATCCGTTTCCATCGGGACTGATGTGTCATCGCTGGGCACTGACTGGACCGTGCTGCCGTCGGGCTGGGAGCGAGGTATGTCGTCTATGGCCTCAGTATCCATGATTTCATCAGGAAGGAGGCTGTTGACCTCTGGTGACACCACATCCATGCTTGCAATGTCTCAGCTCTCTGTTAATTCTGCAAGAACGATGTAACCATTTTTCATTGTTAGTACCGTAAAACGTGAACACACGCACACAAATTAGTCATAGCCAATATTTTCATGTGTTACTTGGTTTAAATGCAATTATTTTAACCAGATTTAGGAGAAGCACACATTTCCTGCACTAAATGCATCGTGTTGGCCTGATGCGCACATCACATCACACGACAAATTCAGATGATATGTTGATTACTTTACACATAGTTGTGGCATTTTACTGCGATAAACAATCTATAGTTCATAAGACGCATTGCTTTATATACATAGAAATATGCACAACTGGCCAATAATGCAGTCTGTCTGCAGAAGGAATAAACAAACAAGCAAGGCAGTGAGAGATAGCGAGTTAGCCGCGTTCACCGCAAACAATGCGCGGTTTGACAACTTCATGCAGGTGCCTGCCTGCACATCAGCTACCGGTAACCAAGTGACACCGAATCGGTGGCGGAGTGACTCCTCCTCTGCTGCTGCTGCTGCTGCCACAGCCTGACAGCTGATGCTGCGTTAGCTAGGCCGCAGCGTGTCTTTGTCCTGCTGCACACTAACGCAACACGAATCCACCGAGATAATAACCCATAATAACCACACACGGCGGACTGCTCCGACTGTGCTGAGCTGCACTCGTTATGTGTAAAACAACAACAACAACAAGAACAACAACAAAGACAACAACAACATCCCCAGAAGTGCTCCCCGGTTTGGGGTTAAAGACTGAGGAGGAGGGGGAGAAAGCGACGAGCCGTGTGCTCGCTGCGGTACTATTTCGGGCCCGGGTTGGATTTCGAAAGATCCGCCATTTTTACCTCGTCATCAACTCTTGTTAGCTCTCCGGCTAACGCCGAGCTACGGAGGGAGACGGAGCGCAGTTGCTGCCGTGTACAGTCAGTCAGCCGGCACGGGGGAGCAGGACGCTCGCTGGCAGAACCGCTGCTGCTAGAAAGGAGCGAACTCCTTCAGCAGACTCTTGGTGACGTGAACGACGCCAGCTTTCAGCATTTCCTCCTGTCACTCGAGACATCCCATCTGGACGGGAACAGTTCAGTCCGACACACACGTATATATACGCAGCTGACGGCATGCAGAGCCGGCGCTCTGTGGCTTCGTGGCCTAACCAGTCAGAAGTGACAACGTCCGGCAGACTCTTAAGTTCGACCCAGTCGGGACACACACGAACCCGATAAACGTCGCCCGAAATACGCGCTTTAACGCGGAGGCAGCGAGCCGAGGAGGACGCCCGCCAACCGGTGCTCGGCAGCAGACAACGCAGAAGGAACAGTTAATAAAAGGAACTCGCTTTCACCATCCCACCAAAAAACAACGTCTCGCTGCTCGGCTAACTTACTTTCCGTTGGCCGACGCGGTAACTTGACACAGCAGACATTACCGGTTAGCGCGTACTAAAGTTTGTCTAAGCACACGGGGCACTGCGCTCGACCGGTCCCGGGGGATCCCCTGGTCCCGGTCCTCTTCAGCGGCGTCTACCCTTCACCGTCGTTGTCATCATCATCATCATCATCATCAACTGTACTAGCGAACTTGCCGAGCTTGCTAACGCGAGCTAGCTAGCACAACGTTATATCTCAACATTGGACTCTTCGCTAAGTGCGCGGCTTCCCGTCGGAGGCAGCGCGGCGGGCCGCCGCGGCGTCGTGCTCACCCGAGATATTTACGCTGGGCGACGTTTCCAGGTGAGGCGAGGAGAGGAAGAGGCGATTGTTCAAAATACCGCGCCGAGCGCCATTCCTCCCTGACATTTCACAAGTCGGCCACGCCCTCCGCGTGCCGCGTCACCGCGACGTGCCCCTTAAAGGCGCAGCACGAGTTCACCAGCAACACACGTCGTCAATATAAACACACACACACACACGATTTTCTGCATTTGTGTACACCTATTTAGGTAAAAGTATATGTTTTAAATGCATTCACATAGTAATACTAATACTACATGATAGTTCCATAAGAACAAAATGAACAAAGCTGTACAGAAATGCTGCTACACAGGGCTGCCAGTGTCGTGCAGAGAGTTTCTGGAGGCCAATGGGCATTTTCTGATGGTAAAATTGACTGAAATAAATGAATAAATGAAAAGCTCACTGGTTATTTTATTTAAGGGCAAAAAATGTACAAAGAATTCAAATAAGAACAGGACGAGCCTTGCTTAAGAGAACAAGCATAATATCTCCATTAACGTTCATTAATCGACTTTAATTAAAATACAGTAGATTCGTTTCCCCCCCCTCCAGCTACCGGGATAGGAGGCTTGCCAAGCAGTATTTTTATGCACTGGTTGAAACACATAATATTACTCCAATAATGAAAATGATATGCATGCATTTGGCAGAGCTGATTTTGTTCACTTTGACATCAAATTGTGTTTCCAGCGCATAATAAAATTTAGAGCCACTTTGACCGGATTGACGTTCACATTTGGGCATGTAAATACCCTAATTATAGATCACACAGTGCAGCTCTCCGAAATGCCGTGCTTGTGTGTTCGTGTACATTTTGTACCTATAGCCTACTGTTACCTTTAGGTACCCATCAAGTACATGGTAAGGAAGCAGGGTCATGGGCCTGCAGCCCCCAGAAACCATCTTTTAAGATCAAAATTAATTTGATTAAACACAAATTAATATCGCATCGCGTGAGCACAATATCCACGGAGATAAGCAGATTTTGCTACAGGGCAGACGCGTTGCCCTGTTGGTAATGCTGTTTGCAGCAAATAAGTAATTCGCCTGAAATTATTAACGTGGCCCGATATTTGTCCGCCTTCGCCGTGCGCGCTCCCGCGTTACGTCGCGGCAGGCTGTTGGCTGGAGGACCGAGTGAGCGCCGCGCGCCGCGGGACACAGACCGGAAGGCTCGCTCCGCTCTTGGCAGAGGAAGCCGGTGTTGTTGACACTCCGACAGGCGACAATGGCGACCGAAGTGAGGCAGGAGCTTGCACAGCTGATGAACTCAACTGGATCTCACAAAGATCTCGCCGCCAAGTACGTAACGCTACATAGGAAAGACATACTGCTTTCCAATAGCAGCTTTTTGCACTTTAGAAAGTAAGCGCCACAGCAACCGCTAGCTAGCAACGAGATGGCTGCGATGGAGCAAGCTAGGCTAACGTTAGCGACCTAGCTACATTAGCCATACATTCAGCTAGGTAAACGTTAAGCGTTGGGTTAAAATAGCAACGCAGTTGTCTGTCAAGGACTTTATTGTACAGACTTTCCTTTCAGCCGTAACGCCACGTTCAAGCGACATAAAGCGGCGAGGCTAACGTTGGTGTTACTGTTACCTTTCGTCATATTAGTATCTAATAACAGCTAATAATAGCTTTAAAAGGGTTCGAACTGTGGCAAGTCACCGTGTCCTTCGTTAAAAAGCTTCCAGGCTCAAAATGGTATTTCAGAAGAAACGTACAATTTACAAATCCTATCTAACACCACAGTATTGTTTGTCCTCTTAATATTTTCTTTCTGTTTCCATTTTAATAACAGCCCAACAAATGATGAGTTTTAATGTGCTGATTTCAAGCATTGATATGGTGCCGTTTGTAACCTCTAATATCTTTTTATAGATATCGACAAATTTTGGATAAGGCCATTCAGTATACAGACGCAGATCAACTGGAATCCCTGAAGGCCTTTGTTGAAGCAAGTATGCTGTGCCTGCATTCTTTTTCACGCGACCACCATGTTCTACACGCTTAATGCATTTGGATATCTTACCATAATATTTCTATCTTTTACAGTGGTCAATGAAAATGTCAGTCTTGTCATCTCGAGACAGCTGCTCACCGACTTTTGCACACATCTGCCCAGCCTGCCTGACGCCACAGCTAAAGCGGTGTATCACTTCACCTTGGAAAAGATTCAGCCGAGGGTCATCTCCTTTGAGGAGCAGGTCAATGCCCTCACACTCTCTCGCAGCCCTAATGGCTACTTGTTGTTGATCATTCAGTCAGTTAAACATGACTATTCTTATTGAAATGCATAATTAAGTTCTGTTCTCGCACATCTTTAGGTAGCGTCAATCAGACAGCACTTAGCAACCATTTATGAAAAGGAGGGAGACTGGAGAAATGCCGCCCAGGTTCTAGTTGGTATTCCCCTGGAAACAGGACAGAAGTAAGCACGCTACTGGCAGATTTCTATACTGACCTTTGATGTTTGTGATATTTCTATACCTTGTTTTTTTATTTCCTCCCGTAGGCAATACAATGTCGACTATAAGCTGGATACATACCTGAAAATTGCCCGTCTCTACTTGGAGGATGATGATCCAGTGCAGGCAGAGGCCTACATCAACAGAGCCTCATTGCTTCAGAATGAGTCCTCCAATGAACAGCTGCAGATACATTATAAGGTACACAATCCCGACACAGGATCTGCATTACTGTTACTTTTGCAGTTGAATGCAAACAGGGTGACGATGTCTGTAGTTGCTTGAATCAGTGATTGATGCCGTTTTTACTTATTAGGTATGCTATGCCAGAGTCCTAGACTTCAGGAGGAAGTTCATTGAAGCTGCACAAAGATACAACGAGCTATCTTATAAGTCAATTGTCCATGAGACAGAACGTCTGGAGGCACTGAAACATGCCCTGAACTGCACCATACTGGCCTCTGCAGGTACCACCCAGACTAATATATTTAGGTTTACATTTTCAATGATGATCTTAAAAAAGGCGCACTTATAAAAAGTTGCGTTTCATACCAAAAATATTCTCCTTTGTTTTAGGCCAGCAGCGCTCCCGTATGTTGGCCACTCTCTTTAAGGATGAGCGCTGTCAGCAGCTGGCTACCTATGGTATTCTGGAGAAGATGTACCTGGACCGTATTATCAGAGGGAACCAGCTGCAGGAGTTTGCTGCCATGCTGATGCCCCACCAGAAAGCCACCACAGCGGACGGTGAGTCGAGATAATCAGCTTTACACGGCCTAAACTGTTAAAAGTTGTTGGGTTTGGCGATGGGGCAAACTCTTCCTATTCCCACCATCACTCCTTCAACTGGTGATACCTGATATTAGCTGAGTCGGGTGCCTGAGCCCTGTGGCCATGCAGTGTGTGGACAGTGTAGGAGGCATATGCTATCAGTGAATGAAAACCCCTCACGTTTCTGGTTTTAGAAGTCGTATTTTTTTGCCACATTTTATGCCTCGCTGATCATCATGCTGATGATGTCTGTATGAGGTATTAAGGCACCCGTTCATCATCATTCATTATAGCCATATATGTAGTGTATGTATGCAGCACTTGTTTTTCATCAAAACCCACCGTTTACTTGTGTGAGCATGTAGCCACCTATAGCCTGCACTTTAGGACTAAGCATTACTGGGCACGATTGTGCAACAAGGTTATAAATCCAGATTTTGTAGATTTAATGTGTTTTAAGGGCCACATTAACAAACAGCAAATGTCTCTGCATACAATTTTTGAGTTCACATTTGGTCTGAAATATCTGCTTTACCACGGAAAACCTGTCCTCTTTCACCGACAACGGACAAGAAGGCAGTTCTTATTTGATGTGGGACAGACCAATAGAATCAGCTTATATAGAATTTGGGACTGGGACTACCCCCCCAAAAAAATAATCTGTTTTTGCTATTCTGATAGATGGTAAAATGCTAACACCAACATATAGGCTGATTTAGGAACCAGTATGATGACAGAAAAAAATGAAAGCCATCAGGAGAGTATGGCCACGTAATGTTACTGGTTTTCTCTTTTTTAATTACATTTTGGTAAATTGGCACCATGCCCAGTTAGCTATTAGCACTTCCTGCTTGCAGTGCACCCTTGGATGTACAGAAACCTATCACTGGATTACTTTGATACTGAGGAAAACTTAAAAACCTGATGATTCTCAGGCAGTGGATTTATGAGCGGTGGACATCACAGACAGTGATATCCTGGAAAAGTGCAAGTCACACGGAATGACATCAATGTGCCTTTTTATGTCTGTGTGTTAATATTTGTCGGAGTTATGACTCTGAGAATGAGCAGTTTAATATCTCTGCCTCCCCTTCAACTCTGCCGACCCCCTGGGCAGGCTTTCACTTTCTCTCTTGGCTTTGTCCTGCAGCATGTACACGTTTAACAGAGACAATATCCTGTAATTCCCTGATGGTTAAAATGCCGCCAGGAACGATGAATTAAATTACCGCACGGTAAATATTAAATTCCCCATCTCCCCCTCAAATGTTAATCTTGTCCCAACGGGGTTTAAGATGAAGCCGTAAAGAAGCTCAATAAAGAAAACCAAAATGTCTTCACGTTGAG
The DNA here is from genome assembly GCA_036024995.1 of Gadopsis bispinosus. Taxonomy (NCBI): domain Eukaryota; kingdom Metazoa; phylum Chordata; class Actinopteri; order Centrarchiformes; family Percichthyidae; genus Gadopsis; species Gadopsis bispinosus. The sequence goes on along the minus strand of JAVQJV010063176.1, from coordinate 13,178 downwards.
GAGAAGCGGCTGGTGCCAGTGGGGAAACACTCGTGTCAGTCTCAGGGCGGTGACAAGGTTCTCCCAGATGTCTCAATAAAAAGGGTGCAGTTGCCGTATGATGGTGCAGTAGTAGTAGTTTATCGAACCTTTTTATGGTCAGCATTTTGAAATACAGCCTTAAAATTGGCTAATAGTTTTTCCAGCACACCATCGCAACTTAGGGACTTTCTGCTTGGACACTGAGTGGAAAACATAATCCATGACACTTTCAAGAGCTCTTTCAGTATTTGCATGAGTCTCCTTAATGTGTTAAAAAGAGAGCAGCACACACAAACAAGCCGTGCTTCCAAGAATCTACGTGCAGAAAGTGTCTGAAACCAGCCGTACATTTTTTTTAATCTAGTTTTTAGTCTATCTTAAAATCTATTTTATTAAAGTTTCATCTCATTTTCTTGCGTGCATTGGTTTCATATTCTTAAAGATTTCGTTTGTTTCTGTTGTTTTTATGGTCTACACACGTTCTGTCTTACTATCGTATCGTCTGTGAGGCACTTTGAACTGCAGTTGCCTGTATGAAAGGTGCTGTACAAATAAAGTTTGATTCGATGAAATGAATCTAACCCTCAGTAAGTTACGTTGTGTTCTCTCTCGCAGGCTCTAGCATCCTTGACAGAGCTGTGATTGAACACAACCTCCTGTCTGCCAGCAAACTCTACAACAACATCACGTTTGAAGAACTAGGGGCACTGTTGGAAATCCCCCCGGCAAAGGTCAGACATGGATTCGATAAGGATTTCCTTTTTAGCCTTTTGTGCAAACAGTCACTACGACAACTTCACAAAAATATCACGCTCTAGATATTTAGACAGTTAGCCACCACAGTTCACAGTTTTTACTTTAATATTTAATTATTGTGTCTGTACTCAATCTGGCTTTAGATTGGAGCACAGAATTATTTCAGATCCATTTCCTTCAGTGGCGTTTAACATCATCAAAACCTATGTGTTTGTTTGTGATGTGTTCAAGCACGTTGCAGAAAATTTGGAACCAAAAACACATATAATGAAATTATTTAATCATACTTGCTGAATTTCAAAAGCCAGTGTTCAAAGCAATTCAGCCTTTTTAGTCCTTCAGCATTAACGATAAATTAAATAACAGCCTTCCAACTAATGTTTCTATTCTGCTCTGTATAGCTCTACTTGTATTACATATTCTATATACTTCACACATGTGTGTAGCTGTTTATTTTCCTGTAACTTCCTCTTTTTTTGTTTGTCTTTAGGCAGAGAAAATTGCTTCCCAGATGATCACTGAAGGACGCATGAATGGCTTCATCGACCAGATCGATGGCATTGTACACTTTGAGAGTGAGTAATGGCAGCCGATGTTTTTAAAAGCTGTCTTCTCTTCTACTCTTTCGTATGTTGATGTGAGACAATGCGTGTTCCGTCGTCGGATGAAACGCCAGCTCGATACGCGTTATTGAGCCATTGGGTTTTGTCATGTCGAGAACTCACTCCAGATACATGGGATGGAAGTGGCAGGTTTTAATAATGCTGACTGTTAAAAAGGAAACAAAAAAGTGGAAGCAAGTGCATAAGGAGAACTTAAACCTGTCTCAGTTGACGTCTGCTGTATTCAAACAACAGGCAACTGAAGATCATTCGAGAATGACGTTTACAAAGGTCCGCTTTTCAAATGATCTTTCTTCAGTGTTAATATTACGTTTTCAGGTCAGGTATGCATGAATTTGAATATACTCCTTCAAACATGCCTGGTTTTCAACATAATCTAATCATTTTGTGGTTTAGGTACCTTGAACGTGCTTGAATTTGACTCTTAAAAAGCTGTGCGAACGCTGTATATGGTGTTATGGTATCATAAAATTACATATACCGTGACGGAGGATTTTGGCCATATTGCCCACCCCCCTAGCTATGATCGAGCAGGCATAGCGGCCATTACATGTTAATGTACATCATTTTTTTGATGATCTTCTCCTCCTCCTCCAGCCCGTGAACCCCTTCCTACTTGGGACAAACAGATCCAGTCTCTGTGTTTCCAAGTCAACAACCTCTTAGAAAAGATCCGTCAGGCTGCTCCAGAGTGGGCTGCACAGGCTTTGGAAACCCAGATGACCCAGTAAACATCTCCACCCGTGCTCCAAAAAAAACCATGCCCTAAAGTGCTCTCTCTCAGCCTGTCCTAAAGTGTTGATTTCCTTGTCAAAAAAACGTCACCACTTCAGTCATGGAAACACCCAAGGAGAATCACTTTGAATTTCCAGAGAACACTGTTTTATTACTTTTGCGCACAGGAGGATATAGTTTAAATGTGTATCAATATTTCACATCTGTTTCTGGCATATAATCACAGGAAGGGTGTAATGTAGCATTTAGGTGTGACTTCATATTATTTACTCAGCATATTAAAAATTTGGGTATGATTATTCAGATAGTTGACATGTAATTGGGTAAAACAAAAAGAAGTCACAGATGCAAACAACTGGTCTGTTGAAGCTTTTGTGTTCCGACACATTCGACTGTTTTTAACTTAACATGGTTACGCAGAACTATCTGTCAAGTGGTTGCTGGTTAATGATGTCATGTAAAACCTCTCTGTCCACCCTTTTCAGCAAAGATAATTAAATTCAAAGCGGAGGGAAGTTGTCGTGTCATTAAGTTTTTGATTTCTGCTTCAGTAACAATTCATTGAAATGTCAGTGGTGAAATGCACTTTCTGAGTTCGGGGGGGGGTTACAGTAGCTCATGTCCAATATACTTGCTTACATTTGAAGAGGAACAGAAAATAGAGCAGATTTTGAAGTTGTCGTATTAAGCAGAACTCTAAAGTCAGTGGATCTTCCAAATTCCTCTCCAACCATTTTAAACATAAAGTTCCTTAGTGCAGACTTTTATTGTCTGTAATTATGATCCAAAACCTTGTTCTTAAAATGCACACGTACAGTTTGCATTACGATGCAAATGTGGAATTGTATGTCATAGCTGCGATGAATGAGGCTAGTGTCTTTATTGACAACTTCCCTCAACACACCAAAGCCAACAATGAACAGCAGCAAGTGTTGTGTGCGTGGCCACAGCCTGACAAACGGGATGCTTCCTCCTCCTGCACCGATCAAACAGCAGCAGAGTTGTGAGAATTAACTACTACAGTCGCCATGTCAGCCTTAGCTGTAGCAACACAATAGTTGTTAGTATCTACGCTCATAGTTGGTTTTGGTCTCTTGAGATGATTTTTGTTTTTTAAAATGATCTTTTGCTCCCCACTCGGACTGTCTACCTGCATGCAGCCAAAGCCCGCTCAAACGTGATTGGTCAGTCAATAATACTCGGACTACAAACAGACTACAAATGGAAATCAGAAGGAAACCCCAAAAACTTGTCCCTTGCCGACATATTCTGTATTCATATGCAGAGATCTGCTTATACACTACTACTAACACCAATGTACTGATGTGTATCAGGTAAAATGTGTCTTCACATTAGCATGCTAACGTTTGCCAATTAGCGCTGAACACAAGGTATAGCTGAGGCCAATGGGAATGTTGAAATTAAAAATGTGTCCTGATGGCGCTCGAAGTAAAATCAGGTCAATAGGATTCATCATCTGGAGACCGTGAATATCTACCAAAGTTAATTTAATCGCGGGGAAAAAACAAGGGTCTACCATTACTAATTCATGTTCAAATGTTTTTTATTAATAGAACACGTTTAACAGTATTACAAACATTTAGTGTCCAGTTCAGAGTCCATGTGGTGTACTCTTTCCACCCCCCATGCGATTGCCTGTAATAAAGATTAACAATATAGGTTTTGTAACAGTCATAGTAAATCATGACTGTTCTTTGCCCTCCAGGGCTGTCCTAACTGACTAATAAATGTTTAACTGACTGGAAGAGATTAATCTAATTTTCCCTTAGAGGATTATAGTCGGTGACCATTAAAGGCTAAATGAAACTATGCCACAAACAAAAAAATGAACATCGTTATCAGACACAGACTGGGCCATATCTCCAATGCTTAAACAATCCAGCAGATATTTTGCTGTTAAATGTTATAAATGTTATTTCCCCCAGTTTCCTTCACAGCTCCATAAACGCAAAGATAACGTGACAAAGCCTAACGTGATGGGCCATATATGAAGTATTTTTAAATGAGGGCGTGTTTCGAAGGCCGTTACCAGAAGCTGATCCACCCATTCAGAAAATGCCTTGCTCCTTCCTGCGGTCAATATCTCTCTTCAGCTGGCAGGTGGCACAGACCGGACAGCACATGGCCACTATGAAGTCCTTACACAGTGATCCCTGGAAACACAAACAGGGCATCTTAGAAGGTGCAGCCCATTGTGATGCACATTTCATCAGTGTTTTTCACAGTTAAGGGCATTCTGAACTGATATTGGACGGCGTGGGGTTACTGGCCCTGATCTGTGTCAGAATTACTTTATGTGCCAAATGCAACAACTTGTTTTACAGGATTTTATGACTCCAGCCGTGGAAATTTAAACAACCATGCATTTCTTCTTTCCTCTTCCATTAATCATCTCGCGGCCCCTCAGATTTATCTGGTGACCCTTTGGAGGGGCCCGACCCCTCAGTTGGGAACCACTGGACTAAACTAGCTAACTGTATACAAAGTAGTTAAAACTGTTATAATATGAATCTAATAATGTCAGAACCCCTCACAGGCTGTTTAACTGCAGAATGAGTAATTTTACTATTGATACTTTACGTACATCATGCTGATAATACTAAGCAGTATTTTGAATGAAGGACCTTGCTTGTAATCAATACTTATGTCATATTAGTACTTTTACTTAAGGGTCTGAGTATTTCCTCCACCACGGCCTGGTAGGCCTACCACTGTTTTTCAGTTGGCCTTATCTGGTATTAAGAACTCTATTCTTGTTCTGTCTACCTATATGTTAGTGCTATAACCACATCTAAAGGTACTGCTATCATACTCAGTGTTGCCTGACTTTATTGTTGCAGTTTTACTACATGGTCCAAATGGAGTCGTTCAGTCATCCAGCGTCTGCAGACTTACTTCGATGTTGTATCTGGTCCTGTAGACGCTGCGAATGGCCATGCCCAGACCACACAGGCAACACTCGTCCATGTCGCTGGCAATGGAGCAGCCGAGGCAGGGGTAGCAGCAGAGACCATAGAAGCCTGATTCAGGGGGAAAAGACACGTGTTGAAATTTAAAATCTGTGCGCATGTTTTAAATCAGGTCTCCCAGTAAGGAGGAGTGCTCACAAGTTCCACAGTCGTCGCAGAAATCACACAGGCCGGTCTGGAATTCAGAGGACTGGTATCTTCCTGGTTGGTTGGTCACAGCCATGATCAGGGTAATTCTCTGCGGGGATGAAAAGGGTTTGTCATTTCATTGTTCTTATCACGGAGGAGCGAGGGCCTATTTCGTGGCCATTACTCCTGCATTTTCCTCCAGCAGAGATAACTGTAAATTACACCTCTTTTTGAACATCAAACAACATGGACACAACTTATCCGTTTGGGATTCAAGCAGTGGATTTTAGGTAAATCTTACCAGATGGTGGGAGAGTTGAAGAAACTGACAAAGGAGGCTCCTGGACCACAGACTGAGACCGGAGGCGGCGTGAGTCTTTATAACTGCTGTCAGCAGGTGACCAATGTGATTATGGTCTTGTGAGTTTTATTGTATTCCCAGCAAAGAGGTCCCTAAGCACGCCTACACCAAACCCACAATACTGCAATAAACCTCAACCGTATTACATACTTCTCTCTTTACACATCCTGTCATTTAGGGAACACACACACACACAGGTTTCATGTGAATGTAATCTTTAGAGGCAAATGTGAACGGTGCGTGATTTGAATAAAAAATAAAAGTAACTTCCAAAATACCTTTGTAACCCAATAAGGATTTTATTATTCATGAGCTACTATTTTGACAGCAGACAGAGATGACAATGATTAATTAACACTTATCAATTAAGATTTTTACGTGAGTTTCTTTCGTGGTTCGGCTGCTTTTCACTCAAATAAAGCTACAAAATAAACACAAATATGTTGAGCCCGTATCGCAAAGATCTGCATTGACAAAGAAGCTTTTCAAATTTTCTTTAAACTTTCTTTAAAAACCTATAATGAACGTATGTGATATGAGTCATTGTTACACCGTAAATTAAATCAGAATCAGAAACAGGTTTATTGCCAGTACATTTTCACATGCAGGAATAAAATAAAATAAACATAAAAATTTGAAACAAAAAACAAACTGTACAGAATATGGAAACTGTTCCTGTGGCGTTTTGGTCCTGATGGACCGCAGCCTCCTGCCAGCAGGGAGCGATTCAAAGAGTTTGTGTCCAGGGTGAGAGGGGTCAGCCACAATCTCAGTCCTGGAGGAGTACAGGTCCTCGAGGGAAGGTAGATTGCAGCCAATCACCTTCTCAGCAGAGCGAATGATACGCTGCAGTCTGCCCCTGTCCTTGGCAGCAGGGTACCAGATGGTGATGGAGGAGGTGAGGATGGACTCTGATGGCGGTGTAGAAGTGCACCATCATTGTCTTTGGCAGGCAGAATTTCTTCAGATGCCGCAGGAAGTACATCCTCTGCTGTGCTTTGTTAGTGAGGGAGCTGATGTTCAGCTCCCACTTGAGGTCCTGGCTGATGATGGTGCCCAGGAAGCGGAAGGAGTCCACAGAGCTGACTGCAGAGTCACTCAGGGTGATGGGGGAGGGTGGGGCTGCGTTCCTCCTGAAGTCCACTACCAACTCCACTGTCTTTAGAGCAAGTCACCAGATGGTCCATCTCCCACCTGTAGGCGGACTCATCCCCACCAGAGAAACCACTCGGTTGTATATAGAATAGATAGAATCAGCTCCACTTTGGCCAACTACAACATTAAAATTCATGATGAGTTTATTAATGCATCAAAAAAAAAATCCAGTGATGTAATATATAACAATATATCACGATCAGAGCAATTTAGCAATTTTCAACTAATGATACTTCTGTACTTTTACTTGCATAGAATTTTGAATGAAAGGACTTTTACTTGTATTTTGACAGAGTGGTGTTGCTACTTTTACTTACGCAAATGTCACACACTTTTATTACGCTTACAATATGTTGTGCGTTCTATCTGAAGTTCATACAGCTGACACACCTTTCCCTGATTCACTACTGCAGAGAATATTCCAAGTATTCTGAACTGAAATCACCTCTGAGAGAACAGAGTCTAAAAGTCAAATGGGATTCGGTGACTATATGAGCATTTTCTTTCCTGTCAAAATCCCTTAAAAGAAACACATGAATCTTCATGCATTTCAAATCATTGCTGTGCTCCTTTCGGACACACGGTGGCGCTGCCTCCCGCAAACCAGCCGGGCCTGCTCAGGCCGTGTAGGAGAGCGTGTAATGAGGACCTGACTGTAATGATATAGGCTCCTACATGATGAGCAGCTGTAACTGAAACTCAGGAATAGGCATGATTTTCAATTTCCTACGGACTAAAGATAGACGTGGGCTCAATGACACCAAAATACACGAGGTTGCCATTAGTACTACGCTCCACAGCAGAGCTGACCCCTAAAACTCTTTCACCAGGCTGAGCAGAACCAACGAGTTAGGCATCAAACTCTCAGACCTTATTAATTATTGCCAATAAATAAGGAGCCCGCAGTCTTTGATGTGTGTCAGGATGCTACGGGGTTAAAGTTGACATCAGACAAACCTGTTTTGTTTCGCCTGACCGCAGTTTTCATTGGTTCAATTCAAAGTTAGTGCCAAACAAATGTTAGACAGTGTTCTTTTTTTTCTGATACAGTTCCTTGTTGATATTTGCGGTTGCTGGGTGATCACCTGCTGTAGGTCATATCACCCTCGTCTGTACAGAACAACACCTAAAATGAGTGGATTTATACTGCAGAATATTACTGTATGCCAGTGGTGGAAAGTACATATACTCAAGTGGGATTTTGAGGTGCTAGTACTTTACTCGAACACTTCTGTTTTATGTTTTAGTTACTAGTTACATTTCAGATTAAGAAAAAAACCTATTATCAGTTTACAAAATATTGATGCATTATTATAGATAATCTACCCAGAAATAACTCGTCCTCCACCACATTAAAGTAATGCCTACACATCAATAGTAATAATCCAATAACATAATTACGTGTATGTATCACTGACAGGGGCCATTCTACATGATGAGTGCTTTTACTTTTGATGCTTTAAGTATATTGTGTTCACTGATGGAAGAAGTACACAGATCATTTCCTTGTGTAAAGGTATCAACATAGCAATGTAAAAAGAAGTATGCCAGCAAGATATACTTAAAGTATCAAAAGTAAAAGTACTCACTCTGCAGTAAAATTCACCTTGGCCAACTAAAACAATAAAATGCTAATTGCACATTAATGCGTCAGTAATAATAATCACCATATAATTGAGAACTCTTGACACTTTCAAGTACACTTCGCTTATAGTGCCTGTCCACTTTTACTTAAAGTAGAAAGTACAGTATTTGCCACTGAAATGTGCAGTAGACGTATAACGTGGCGTGAAATGTAAAACACTCCAGGGAAGTGCCTCACGGTTGTACTTGAGTAAATCTACTTCGTTACTTTGCACTTTGATGGAGCATTTGTACAATGTGGCCTCCCCCCAGCTACCCTATTAGGGGGGGCAAGTGTTATTTCAGGGCAGCACTGATAGACATGCGCACAGCTGATGTGCGAGAGAGGCACATCTGCACTGACGTCACCGCCCCCCCACCCCACTTTTGAAGCTGTCCCACACCGGGACATACGCGGTCCCTGCAGTGTGGTGAGGAGGGGCAGCAGCAGCGGCGCCGACGCAACGTTTGCTGGTGTTTGCATCCACCGTCTGCAGCCTCAGACAACTTTTTAGGCCACCAAGACACACGACAACGTCTAGACCATAAAGGCGAGAGGGAACAGACCCCTCTGCTGGAGGGAATCCAACTCATTCTTGCTTTTGTGACAGACAGCACCCGGGTCTGAGATACTGCTGGGTGTCTGGTCTGAAGGGGGGGGGGGGTTGGTAGGGGAGGGGGGTGAGAGAGAGAGAGAGAGAGAGAGAGAGAGAGAGAGAGAGAGACTCGCGTTGCAGTTTCAGAGGATGGCAGAGTCCAGAAGGAGATGAAAGGAGGAGAGCAGCAGAGGTGTGCGTGCGGAACCCCAGAGCTGCAGGAGCCGTTGGTCCCGGGCTCCGCCTGCAGCGTCGGACCGGAGCGGACAGTGAAGACGAGCACGGTAACTGTCGCAGCTAGCAGCCGACCGGAGGTCAGCCGTTAGCCCAGCTGCCCGCTCGTGTTTCGGCTCCGCGAGATCCGGCTGAAGGGCTTTTGCGCGGAAAATCTGCACTTTGGGGAACATTTACGCACCGCGGGGGGGGACGTGCTGCAAACTAACTAACACAAACTTCCTGACAGAGCAAAGCTTCACGGCTCTTTGGTGTTTTTTTTGGAGTTTGTTGTTTGTTTGTTTTTTTTGCAACTGCACCAAAAAAAAAAAATAAAATAAAACCCAACCGGACAAAAGACACCGCCCCCCCCGGCGGGTAGTCAGGTGCTTCATTCTGCGGCGAGACGGTCTGACGGGGTCCGGCGGCCAGCTGTCTGGGTCGGAGCGGTCCGTCACCGGGACCCGTCTGACGGTTCGCGTCCGTCAGCCACGCGGGTCCGGGACGTGAACCCAAGTCAGCGGGACGATACTCTGCGCCGTGCACGGCCCGGCGTGTCCGTTGGTCCGTTGGTCCGCCACAGACCGGGCCCGCGGCCGGTCAGTGAGCAGGCGAATGTGACGCTGTAGTCAAGTCGAGAACGCGGCTGGTAACATGGTCGTTTCGGTTGCTGCTTCATCGGGGAGTCGTTGGGTTTTAGGAAACGTCAGATGCATAGTGGGAAATGGCCACCGGAGGTGGCAAACTTCAACTGAACTTTTAGATGGCATGCTCTCATATATTAGTGAATATTTTGCACTTTCCCTTTAAATAGAAACAAAAGAACCAACAACAAAAACACGCCCCCCCCACCGACTAAAATGATCGATCGATTATTAGACCAGATGAATCGATTAGTCGACAAAGGCTCTACCTGAGACAACAGCTGAGCCACGTGTCTGGTGGTTATAAGCAACTGGCCTGACAAAAGGTCCTTTAACCTCTTGACTGATTTCCCTCTGCAGGAACGCAGATGGGTCGGTCAGGACAAGTTTCCAATACAGAGCATCCGGTTTGGAGTTTCACCTGAGCGTGAGCGCGTCTGATGGATTACGGTGTTTTCCCGCGAGCTGCTGACATGAACTCGGAGGCCAGTGGGACGTGGACACGCTCGCCTTCAGGAGAAATCTGAGACCTGGATGAGCCTCCGAGCGCGACGAGAACATTCTAAAGGGAAGGAGACAATCGGACCACGGACTTGTTATGGTGTGGCACCGGGCCGACCGTGTGCTATTCACCTGTTTGTAGCACCCTCCACCCCCCCTCCCTGCCCCCTGCCCCCTCCCCCCATCACCCCATGTCACATCTTTCCCTGAATTATGGAAATATTGTGGAGGACGCTGACTTGGACACTGAGCCTGGTGGTGATGGCTGCTTCTGAATTCCAAACCATCAACAGACTTTCACACAACTCCCAAGGTATGCTGGCGTAGGCAGGTGGACAGGGAGCTCTTAACACTTTCACCATGTTCATTATCACAATCTCTTCTTCTCTCCTTTCTCCCGTAAAAGAGGACTTCCTGTCCTACCTGCAGCACTACCAGCTGACTGTCCCGATGCGGGTGGATGAGAACGGAGAGTTCCTGAGCTACACTGTGAAGCACCACCGGCCGGGCCGACGGAGACGTGGGGCGGCGGAGCCCACAATGGGGCAGCCGGACCCACCAGAGGCCCGGCTGTTCTACAGACTCTCAGCCTACGGAAAGCACTTTCACTTAAACATGACGCTCAACCCCAGCCTGGTGTCAAAACATTTCACGGTGGAGTACTGGGGCAAGGCAGGGCTGGAGTGGCGTCACAACGCCGCAGATAACTGTCACTATGTTGGATTCTTGCAAAATCAGCACAGCGCGACCAGAGTGGCGCTCAGCAACTGCAAGGGCCTGGTGAGTAGCCTACAACAGGGCGGCTGTTCTCTCGACAGGCTCACACTCTCTACCTGCCCGTCGAAGCCACCGACACTAATGTCAGATATCTAACGTGTGCCTGTAGCCCGTGCTGCCCAGTCGTTCAGACACAGCGCCAAAGGATTAGACCAGTTGTAGTTTGCCTAACAGAACCACGGCTTCCTTCCACCTGGCACGCCGGGTCCGCAGGGCGGTTTGGGAGTGAGGCGGACGCTCGCGGAGAAAAAAAAAACCGCATCATCCCCAGTGATCTGTGGGCGATAAGCATCCGGGCTTTTCTTTCCCACTTGTGCGCTAAATGACACACTTTATCCTCTGATGTTACAGAGCCCCAGTAGAGGAGATCACAGTGCTCTTAGTCGACCTTTGAATTCGTGTAAAAGTGTGTGTATAGCTCATAGGTGTTACTCCGTGTGTAGCTTAATGTGCTCTGTCCAAAAGCTTTTAACAAGCACTAACAAGGCGTCTAATTATCCTGTCCTCAGGCTTTCATCCACAGTCTGTGCGACTGTCCAGCTTCTATTTGCTAATCAAGAAATTGGAAGACGGTTTAATAGCCGTTATCCCTCCTTGGTCCAGAATAGCTAAAGAGAAAAAAGGCCCCACAAATGTAATCATGTGGAGAAAGCGTGTAGCCAAATGTGTTGGCAAGACCTACACACCGAGTCTCATAAATTGAATCAGTGTTTGCCTCTTTTTTTTTCTCGCAGCACCAAAAATGGACAAAACTGTGTCTGCGCTTTAATGTAATCAGCTGTGTGGACAGTTTGAGATCTGTATGAGATCTTGGCATCACACAGCATTTAAAGCCTAAATCCAACATGTTCCTGTGTGCTAGTGTGACGTGTGGTTTTATTGCTTTCACTGTAGGTTGGACAGAGCCAGGCCACTCATGTTGAAGGACTTCCCTCTGTTTATGCTCCATAAACCGTGTTGACGGGCCAGGGAACAATGTTTTTAATGTTGGACGTGATGTAATTGATTGTTACGGGTTCTTAAGTCTGACGGAAGGCTTGCGGTTAATGTATTGTACGTGCTAAAACACGAGCCCATCAGGGAGAGGAAATTACACCAGGGACTGTATTAGTTATTTAAAGGGGTAGTCCAGCTGCACAAGTTGGGAGGCTTGCAAGAGACACAGACAAGAAGAAATGGTCAAAATTGAAGCAGCAAAGACTGAGATATACCGACTTTTAGTCCCTTTAATCCAAAAAGGATGGATCCTACGTTACCCATAATGCAACTCGATGGCATCGATGCTTTTTCTTTCTCTGCCTGGTAAATTCCCACGTATTTCAAACTCCACATCGCCACTTTGTATCACCAGCTTTCTCTAAACGTGTGAAGTCTCCAGGCCCGAGCACAGATACCCCCCCCCCCATGATGTCATCAGGGTTATCTCAGATCATGTCATCGGGGTTATCGCTAAAGAACCTTTCCTTCAGAGCCGCAGAAGAAATTCCACATGTGCTGAAGGTGTGTTCAGACAGAAAGCACAGCGAATTCTTGCTTGATGTCATTTGCACTATTTGGACCAGTTAAATTTTTTCCGACCAAAACAGCCATTTACCAACTGTACGACGTTAGATGTAAGCTAGCTAGCTGGCATCGGCCGTGTTTGTGGGAGTGTGTCTGTGTTTGTGTTAGGTTTAGCATCAGACTGATCTCTAAACTCGGAAACCCCTGTTCTTTATTTTGCTCCAGTTGTTTACGCGTCTTTTTGCATCTAATGGCATATTTTCATTGACCTTATATGCAATTGTGTCGCCTTTAAACACACAGTTGACTGAACTGCCCTGCGTATAGTAGGCAGAACGCACCTTTAATAGCATTATGTGATACAGAATAGTCAGAAATACAAAACATGCAAGTTACTTTTTCCCTAATTTTTGCTAAGATTGATGCATTTAGCGTGGGCGGCTGTGGCTGAGGGGGTAGTGCGGTCGTCCATTAACCCCAGGGTTGGTGGTTCGATCCCAGCTCCCGCTGTCTGCATGTCGAAGTGTCCCTGGGCAAGACACTGAACCCCG
>JAVQJV010063171.1:0-11335 GCA_036024995.1 Gadopsis bispinosus | reverse complement strand
GCTTTTCAACTGAAACGGTTCCCAAAGCGCTGTAACAGTAATCTAAGCTTGAACAGTAGTCTAATTCACCCATTCACACACCGATGGGGACACAGTTGCCATGCTGGCCTCCACCGGGGGCAACTTGGGGTTCAGCGTCTTGCCCAGGGACACTTCGACATGTGGAAAGGAGGAGCTGGGATCGAACCACCAACCCTGGGGTTAATGGACGACCGCACTACCCTCACAGCCGCCCCGTAGTAGTAGTAGTGAATAACCCAAAGGCAAGGTTCATTAAAAGTAATAATAGTCACATACTCACACTCTCTTTAACAAAATATTTTCTTTAACAAACATTTCCATTTGGCCTAAAAAAACATAAATAAATTGTATCAGATCATATAGGCCTGGGCAGTCTGTCTGAATCCATGTTCCAAAAAAATAATACATATTAATACAGACGAAGATATTTTAATAGTTTTTAAAGGTCTGAATTTTTGCTAAATTGAATTAATACCTTTTAATACTTTTTAAGACCCCACAGAAACCCTGGCATAGCAATATTAATGACTGGATATTATTCTGCACAGTTCCACATACCAAAAAAAAACAGACAGACATACAGAGTAAGGGCATAGTAATTCTGTAAACATACTGCACATGGTATCTATCGGCATTATGTTCCTATTCAAATCATGTGCACACACATAAATAAACAGACAGGCAGACAAATACCTGGGAGGCAGAGGAATCTGGCAGCTCCTTTTCTTCCAGAGGCCAGTCTAGTGAGGCAGGCAGGAGGGCTGGATACGGTTGGGGGACGAGACCACAGTTTGGCAGAGCTACCGCCTGAGGAGGGCTGCTACTCCCATAGAGGAGAGTTGCCACTGGGCTGAATATACACAATTAAGACATATTTCACTCACTCAAGTCATTTGTATGTGGTAAATTTGATGTGCAACTCTGAGCGAACAAGCTCTCTGTACTTTCTAAATTAGCATCAAATCAGTATTCTTTGCTTTGAAGTGTGCTGAAGTTTGAAGATCACTCAAGTGGAACGTAGCTATGTTGCTTCTTTTTACCGACAAAATACCCCCCACCCAGGAATGTGTACTGACCTGAGGCCCTGTGTTTCAGGAGGAAGGTAGTAGGTTGGCAGAAGGTGAGCAGGGGGAACACTTGGGTACTCAAGGGCGCAGTCACTCCTCTGAGGCCACAACATCCTCTGTGTGTCCTAAAATAAAAACACGTTGCTCTCATTCTCCAACAATTGCATGGTGAAATATTCAAATAGAAATTTATTTAAATGGGTAAATAATTACACAAATGTTTTGTGAAAAGAAAACACAACAAACAAAACTACAAAACAGCACATTACAAAGACGACTATACTAATACTAACATGTCTTTCTGACCAGTTATTTTTATATTTGTCCATTAAATGATCAAGAGTATGCAGGAAAGCCAATTGAATATTGCAGACTTCAGTCCTTCCAGGGAATTTGCATTCTTTGGATCGCAATGAGTAACATGATTTCAACTCAGTCCCTGTGCAACCTTTTAAATATTTTTCACTGTCCTGACATTCATATGCAAGACAAAATGTGATCCAGCAAATGTTTAACAGTAGAATAGCTTTGTTTGTCAGGTCCAGGTCCATGTTTTCTGAATTTTCTTGAGAGCTCATTAGCATTTCAGAGGTATCATTTGTCCTTTTGGCTTTAAATTTGACTCTGCAGTTGCTGAGCTGACCTGCAGAAAAAGGAAATCATACGTAAACAAAAACAATCAAATGTAGTTATCTGTCTTGCCTGTGTGTAATCCTGATGACTGCCCCAGAGGGAAGCAGCAGGGTCCTGGTCTCCGGACACAGAGGGATGGAGCTGGAGACTGGCTGCCGTCTGATTTGAGTTGCGCTCTGTCACAAGTGCCATGCTGGATGCCACTGACACCTCCTCCCCAAACTATGAACAAATCGGGAAACAAAGAACTGAGGAGCAGAAACTGATATTTTTCTCTGGTCATGTTACATAGATTATTTGCTTCCATTGACAATTATCCACTGAAATCGGTACCATAAAGGACAATCTGGGCTTAAATCACCAAGTGCATTGTAATATCTCAGAAGACTCACTTGGACATAGTGGACATGTTCAAACAGATCACCACGGTGATAGCGCACAGGCAGGTCAAAGGGGCAGTAGAGGCTGCGCTGCTGCTGACCCAGCTGACACATCTGATGGTTCCCTGGAGCACATATGACATGCAATACTCAGGTGCTGCTCTACACTGCTGAATCATGGGATGTGTATGCAGCAATATGCGTGAAGATCAAAGTTAGATTAATGTGACATTGTAATATCACATTGTGAGATTAATGTGACTTTCTTTAAGTCACATAGTAAGCTTGCTTACTCATGCCTTGCATAAGTTCCATACAATCACATTTATCTCGACTCCACAGCATTGCTATCTCAGGTTTGTGAAGACAGTGGTAAAGCTGTACCCTTACTTTACTGCAGAGCACCTGCCTGGCCATCTCACTTCTTCTTCATAAGTATCAATATCTGCTAAACACACTGGTCAACATACAAAGAATACTACCAGCTGATGCAATTAGCTTTTAAGTTGAGTATAATATATTGCATTAAAAATCTAAAGAGTCCGTGCACACCTTAATTTTATTTGTTTTATTTAACCAGGAAAGTCATTAAGAACAAATCCTCTTGGCCTGGCAAAAGGCAAAGCCTCTTGAGGGATTGTTGTAAGTGATCTCAGTTCTATGTACATGGCATTTTACCAAGTTGGGCTTCCTTGGCCATCTGGGTCTCATGGATAATATTGCGCAGGATCTGCTCTTCCTGCAGCAGCTTGTGCTTGTCCAGTGCCTCCTGTTGACGAAGGTAGTGGTCATGCTGCTTCTGGTACTCTTTCAGCTCATTCAGTGTCCGCTGCAGGGATCTACAAATATAGTACATTGAGGATGGAAAATATTGGACAGTTGGTAGAAATGTATAGCAGGAAAATATGGCATATTACATAATCATCCTACAACCACAAGACTCATCTTAAAAGTTTGGAATCTAAATCCACTCTGCATTCATGAGCAAAACACTATCTGCCAGCTGCGGGAACTTTTCTTTTACAGATACACTGTGCTGTGAAGGGCTGTAAGTGCAAAGAAAATGTCCCTACTATTTTGGTTTTATTGTAATCATTAAAAAAAATGTACTGAATGATACTGATATTGTTTAGAATCCGTGGTAGGTTTCCATTCATTCCTAGACCAATCAATCCGTGGACAGCGTCCAGCTTAAAAGCCCATTGTAAAGAATAGTTATGCTCATAATCGTCCTACCATTTTATTTGTCAAGCCATTTTTAAACTGAACTGTGAAAACAAAAAGAAAAACAGTAGAATGCCATCGCAGACAACCTAACCCAGGATCGAATGTGTGGTATACTGGTAAGCTCATATGTTGTTATTCTTATTGTGTCACAGTTTCATGCAGTGGGTCATGTTTGGCAATGTCCCGATAGCATGGTGAATACCTTATCTCTTGACTTTGTTTACTGTAGGTAATCCCATGGAATCGAAAGTACTTAACAGAGTGTGTATGTATGAAGGCTTGCCTACCTGTGCTGGGCTTCCAGACGCTGCTCAAGCTTTTGCTGACAGAGCACAGCATGTTTCCTCCTCAGGGCCTGCTCGAAGCCGGGCTGGGCCTGCAGTGCCTGCTCGTAACATAGCACTGAGTGGTTGTATTCCCCAAGCATCTGGTCAGACAGTGACAGAACAGAGGACAAACAGACCATGGATACAGCAGAGGTCAAATACTGATTTGTTTCATGTAGAAATCCCACTGTAACAACAAAAAAAAAGTGCCAAAAAAGACTAAATATATGTACAGAGAATCACACAAATACTCAAATAGAAGTAAATATGATTGTATTAAAATAATTATTAAGTCCCTATACAAATATAAAAATCTTGTTATTTATTAGTCTTCGATGGCAATACACTGTACCCTTACATTCAGAAAATAGTATATTAAATTCAGTAAGAAAATACATTACTAACAGCTGACTTCTGTCTCCTTTGTGAAATGGGAACCCTGAAACTCAATTATAGATGGTTAGATAGCAAAAATCAATATCAATACATTTGCCACAACTTTACAGACAAATCACTCTCCTGTGAGGTAGCAATAGTAAGAAAGAAAGAACAGCAATAGGCTTACTGGAATTTAGTCAGCCAAGTCTCAATTAGCAAGCTATTTCTTACCAACACATAAAAATTGAAATTAGTAGGTAAGGAGGTGGTCAGCTAAAAAAGGCAAACTGAAAGCCTTTCTTCATTTGTCCAATGCACATTGCTCTACCTACAGTATATATATGCGATTAACACTAGAGTTCAATGGATATTTTTACTTTCAATTTGTTTTCCATGGTAGCCCACAAAGGTCTGTAAACTATCTTGCTTCAAGGATTTTAATTTTTTTTTAATACATGCACATATATACAGTACAATTACACACCTTCTGAATAAAACGTATTGCGCTTATGGAAAAAAGTGTACTGACAAATTGAGGAAACAATAGCTGTGTTAAAACAGTTAACACCACACTAAAGGGATAACAATAAGTAAGACTGGTTTGAATACACAAGTTTATACTGCAGGGGAATTGTTTCTCTTTGCCTTACAGCGTAAATATTGCCTAAGGTGTAGTGGCTGGTGAAGAGATCTGATGTAAGGTCCAGGGCAGCGTGGGCAAGAATAGCAGCATCTGCCGAGAAATGGGCGCGGTGCAGGATGTTAGCCATATTGACCAGGGCTACATCCTTCTGCTGCCTACAATTACAACACACACAGTATGAGATTGTGAACACCTGTAAGCAGTCGCATAGAATAAACAGTATATTATTCTTTTGCCTTCAGACAAGCCAGACGGTACCTTGGGGAGAAATGCAGAGCACGCACCACACAGTCCACTGCCCTCTGAGGCTCGTTCTTCATGCGCCAGTAAAATGACGCCATGTTGTACAGCACCCAGGACGATGAGTTCTGAACACACAATCACAAAGACACGCACACACACACACTTTTTGTTGATCTTCCTCGAAAGACTAACTGCGAACTGTTATATGGCAGACTTTACTTACCCTCAGTAACCCTTGATGGATGCGATGGCCCACCTCATCAACACTGCGGCCCATCTTATAAGACAATGAACTAAAAATGGGATCCTCCTTAGAAAGCAGTGGGGATGTCAAGTTTGCCCTCTCTTGCACACCCTGGGACAGACAGAGAAGGGAAGAGTCAATTACTTGAAATTTTATCATGCGATCAGTCAACAGAGGCCACGTATCTGTTGTGTTCATAATAAGCAAAGCACACACTTTAATTGTCTCTGCAACTATATACAAATAGATATGATGTGCTGTGCTGGTGACCAGTGGACTCTTAACTTGATAAAGAAAGTAAAAATGTAAAGTAAATGGATGAATGAATGAAAAGTAATCCAAATTTTCCACTCTGACTGTAATAAAATATCAACTTTATTTCTTATTACTTGCCCACAAAAACACCACTGTTCATAAAACTTTATCCAACGGCCTCATTTATAAAATTGGTGTTGGATGAATGCAACCATAAGAGAAAATCAAGTTGTTCTCCATATCCAGAGACACAGATTACAGTGATTTGCATATATTTTATTGCTAAAAGGGACACAATACATATATGTCTTGATATCTAAACAGATGAAAACAATGTTTAAATATCATACACCTTTTTGTAGAGAAACAAAACCAGCTTCTCTCTTAACTGTAAGTGGAGGATTGATGAAACAGGAAGTCATTCATTGGCATGCAGCTGAATTAAAATTCTCACCACTGCATTTTATCTGATAAGGTTTGATAAGGGCCATTTTATCATCTCATCTTTGGTGCTCTTGAACACTGGTCCATACCTAACTTGCTCTAGTAACTAGCTGATGCTTCAGTAACCCTGCATCAGAATCGATTTAGATAAGACTTACTTTGCAGTTAGAGCATAATCATCCCTTATCTGCCTATGAGCCCATATTGTGGTTGCATATTATTCTCTTTTGTATGGGTCTCTTGAATTCAAATTGTGTTCTAGTGAAACTGTAAAGAGAACATTGCTTAAAAATAATTTAAAAAAGCATGTCAGCTCTGCAAAACTAAAGGTGTTCTCAACAGGATGCTTACATTTGGTGGATAAAAAAAATTGTATTTGAACAATAAATGGTTAAGAACCTGTGACTAATGAGATTCAAATGAATAATGAGAATGGAGAGTACTTCTACACAGAGGTACAGCATACATCGACTGCATCTCCCCCCCTCTGAAACAGAGGTTTAAGTTAGCATAAAAATTCTAAAAAAATATTTATTGGGTGATGAAAGCAACTTAGAGGATACTCATAATCATGAATCATTGCTAGCTTGTTCCATTCTAAACAAACTATTGGCAAGTGTGGCCTCTACTCACCCTGAGATGCTGGAAAGCATGGATACTATAAGGTAGTTTAAAAACTTTCACACAGTCAGGCCTTTCCAGATCTGGGGGCAGAGCTGCCCGGGAATCCACATAGTCTTCGGGACTATGGGATGAGCAGAGAAAATGCACTTTAAGATAACAATTTCATCAGAAAGAGAAAGAGAAACTATACACACTCATTTAAGGGTGATACATCTTTACACCTGTTTGCTTCAGCTATGCAAGATTTAAATTATACCATAACCACTATACAAAAACACTAGAGATAACATTGGCAATGGAGTGATTTATTGAGGAGAGCTTACCTGATGTCTTTGCTTTCCAAGGAGATATATGTGCCATCATACAGGTCCAGGTCTCCCAGGGGTACCTTAGCCATGACACAGTCTGCATCCTCTTTGTAGTGTCTCTGTTCCAGCCCTGTATCTCTGTCCTCATTCTCCTCGATGTGAATCTTCTGTGCCACTAGCTGCTTCTGCTCAACAGTAACCAACGACAGTCATTCAGTGACAACTAATAAGCACAAGAAATTGACTATTGATAGACAGAATAAAAAAGGCTAAGCAATTAATAAAGTAGGGAGAGAAGGTGTTAATCTTTAAAGTAAACCCACACACCTCCAGCTTCTTGAGGTAATTAACACGAGTCTCTTGCCTCATGAAGATCACAACGTCATGTGGATGTTTCAGATTCAAAGGAGAGTCAACCTGAAACAACAGCAGTGCAATTCAACCAGCGGATTAGTTAAAAGGATACGACAGTATATTTTGAAGTTCTATTGAGTGATGCTAGAAATTGTCTATTCAACGCTAATTTCAGATGTGCAAACGCAGCTTATTAGAGCCCCAAAGCCGGTCACACAAATATAAACACGGTCCTTTTGTCTCTAAATGGAGGTAGCAGCCTTTATTGGCAGGTGGCATCAACGAACATTAACGTTATTTCTAGCATATTACTGAGCGGTTTCCAACGCGGATGTTGACATGGGCCTGAAATACTTTCGTCATTTTGACCTCTTACACCTAATGATAACGCCAGTTAGGGTAGCTAGTATAAGCTAACCTACTTAGCCAAACAAAACGAATTTTAATGTAACTTTCTCGCCGTATGTGGGCTTACCTAAACTGGTAAGCGAGTGTTGTTGAGCTCAAATAACCTGCTAAAATTACGTTGACAAACCACATACCAAAACCTCACCGTTAATGCTAACAAAAAAATAGCTTTACATGCTAGACACCTAACGTACGTGTTAGCATGTCAATTTAGCTAACATTAAACTGTCATACTTGTTGTTGAATTTTTCCATCCTCTGTGACAACCCAGTGGGTCGTAGCTCCTCCGGAATCCACTATAAGTACGCAAAGAAGGATAAAAAGCTTCCCCTGGACTGACGCTTTCCTTGAATAGTTGACACGACAGGGCAAAGACTCAGGACAGATTTTCCTGAGGTCCGCCATTTTTCTGCCTCAATTTGCTCTGTGGCGACAGTAACCGGCCTCCGGCCAGGCTGCGGCGCTCGCGTCCGCACCAGACAAAAACTCGAAGGATCATCTTCGATGACGTTGGAGGAAAAAAAAAACAGGAAATACCGTAGAAACGAAACGCTCTAGGCGTTTTCAAGGCAAACGGTGGTACAATATAAGTATAAAATATGCTTCCACAGACATAGTCAGTACTTTAATGCCGTTGTTGCTGAAGAGGACGTGTTTTTGCTGCCTGCTGTTTTGGTCAGTAAATTTTCTTTAATAGCTTTTTAGCACAGTCAGGTTGAAAAAGTTGCAGTTCCGCATCCAGGGCATGACTGGTCCATCAAGTGACAACATTGCCAACGCTATTTATTGTATGCAGGGGAATACCTATAATTTATCTGCTCTGAAATAATTTGCGATGGCGTCTCGGTGTTAGCTAAGATACCACTTTACTTTGGACCTTGTTGAGCCATGCTTATTATGAAAACTGATGACTTGAACGCTAAGGTTAACCGCTAGGTGTAGCTTAACCTCATTTTAGAAGCTTACGCCGCCAGTGAGTATCTAATATGTAGTTGAGTAGAGGTGTCGAGACTTTAGTGCTACAGTTTCGAAACCTCCACAATATGTTTATGTCTCAAGTTACTGGACAACAGTAAGAGTAATAAAGGTGGTTTCTATGTACAAAGCTGCAGCTATAAGGTGACTTAATACATCTAGGTGCACTGTAATTGTGTTTAAGTCCACTGTATATTTCTTCATATGAGGAGGCAAGATTTAATGCTGTATAGTTAGTTGATAGGGATTACCTTTGGTGACCTGACACATAAAACACAACAGAAATCTCAAGATGTCACATCACCTCACAGGGACACATAAAACAAGTGCTAAAAACAACCAAATTAAATGACCATAGTCCAACAATAAAATCTTTTAGCATAAAGTCGATCAACAGTCATTCTGGCGCTGGAACGTTTAATTGACATAATTGTCGATTGATTGGCAACTATTTTGATCGCCGGCTAATGATTTAAGTCACTTTTCAAGCAAATAGAAGCCCCACTTTCCTTAGTTCCAGGTTCTCAACTGTGAGGATTTTGTGCATTTATTTGTCTTATGTGATAGTAAACTCTATATTGGTTTTGTACTGTTGGTCAGACAAAACAAGCCATTTGAAGACATCTCAACGGGCTTTGGGACATTGTGATCTACATATTTTCTGACAATTTAAAGAGTGTGTACTATTGTGTGTGTGTACATACCATTACAGTATCTTTATAGTAGAGAATAATAATACCTCTGGTTATAGCAGTTAAGTGTCTCTGGATTAGTGCTGTTGCAGAACCTGGCAGTCCTAGGCCTTTTATGATCTGTTCAATTGTTAGTTTTCATTAATTAATTTATTATTAAGTTGAGAAAATGTTAGCAGGGTGAAATGAGTCCTGTAGAATCTGATGTCCTTTTTTCTGTAGCCTAATGGTGCTGTAACATACAGTTATTGCGAAGTGAGGATGCTCTCGATACCAGCATGATAAAGTCGCATCATACCATTCCGTGATATGGAAAACCTTAAATGGAAAAGTCTTTGCTGAGCTTTCTTCAGTACTGTTGAAGTGCTGACCTCCCACTTTAAGAGAGGAGATCATCACTGATGCCCAGTTAGAAAAATAACAGGGTGTCCGCAGGGTCTTAGAAAGTATTAAAAGGTAGTAAATCAGTTTAGCAAAAATTAAGACCCTTGAAAAGTATTAAAACGCCTTTTACGAGGTATTAATTTTTGGAACATAGATTCAGACAGCCTATGATTTAATATTATTTATTGCCAATGTTGTATTTCTTAGGCCAAAGTGAAATGTTTGTTAATTGAAATGCTTTGTTATGCGAATATTATTACTTTTAATAAATCTTACCTTTGGGTTAGTCACTACTTTATTCTCTTGAGTTTTGTTCCCTCCTGGCCAATCTGAAGTAGGTCAAGCTATAAGACTGTTTTGCAATCTCAAAATAAATGTACTGATATAGTACTATACATTTGAAAAGAAATGTAGCGCTGTTGCTGATAACCAGTTACAACTTGTGATATTGCAGTCTTAAAATATGTTGAAAGGGTCATAAAAGGCATGTAATTTAACTTCAGGACTCCTGTATATACCCTGAATAATGAATATTTACTTATAATATAATGCTGTACTTTTATTTGCCACCTTTACCTTTTGATTGCCCATTTTTGTCCCACTCTCCACAGATGGCTTGCTTTGACAGCAATAAGAGGAGTTTGGAGGAGGACAGCTATGAAGGAGCTGTTGGTGGAGAGCTGTCCAGCTGTGCGTTGGCAATGCTGGAAAAGGAACGGGAATCCCTTCTCAGCCCTTTAGAGAGCCCTGGCAACTTCATCGGCAGCACCTCGAGTAGTCTTCAGGCTGCTACCCCTGTCCAGGGCTATGATGTGGAGTTTGACCCACCACTAGAGAGTAAATATGAGTGCCCTATCTGCCTCATGGCTTTGAGGAATGCCATTCAGACGCCTTGTGGTCACCGTTTCTGCAAGAACTGCATTGAGAAGTCCATTCGGTATGCTATTGTGCATCTCTCTAGATATTATTATAACACTAACTCAGGTTTATGATGCATTTGTTAACACCAGATTCTTGGCTCATTCTCGAAGAGCTGCTAATTCTTTATTAGCAACAGAACAATCTGTCAAATTACTGTGTAGTCATTTTAAAATAAATGTTGTCTAGGTACAGAAGCTGATAATCTCAATGCTCAGCCTAAATTATTGCTCTCTTGCAAAACAGTGATACAGGGCAGAGGTGCCCTGTGGACAATGAAATGCTGTCAGAAGACCAGCTTTTTCCTGATAACTTTGCCAAACGGGAGATCCTATCACTTATTGTTCGCTGTCCAAACTCAGGCTGTGCTGAGAAAATGGAGCTCCGACATTTAGAGGTGAGAATTTTAAGAATGTCATCTTGACTCAGAACATGGAAACAGGAAAAGGGGAAAAATAAAAAATCCAGAATTGGTTGCATTATAAGATTTAAATGATGTTTAGTTCATTGTGATTACTTGGATATGTTTATTATACTTTATAGATGATAAATAATTTAAGGATATGTAATTGTGATCATTTATGGTTGATCCATCAATACCACTGACCGTCTGCCTCTGAAAATAAGGAGGAAGTATTCAAGATCTTGTACGCATACTGAGATTCCAGCAAGGCAACTGTGTGCTTTATGTTTTTATGAGAGTGTTAGTTCATATTTGGATGGTATCATAGTTTCAATGCTCAGTATTGTTCTGTGATTTTAGATGAACAACAAAAAAAAAAGAACTGCCTCGATTTAAAAAAAAAAAAAA
>JAVQJV010063169.1:0-17846 GCA_036024995.1 Gadopsis bispinosus | reverse complement strand
GAGAAAGGGAGAGAGAGAGAGAGAGGGAGAGCAGTTTGGGGAATATCAGTTAGTCGTTCCTTTTTCCGACACACACACACACACACACTGCACCTCAGCAGCTCGAAAGAATAAAGACAGCACTTTTCACGATTTCCATAAGGGACTGTATACAGGATGCTAACAGTCTCTAGCAGAGCATCCTAGTCTATAAGGATGCCTGTAGAAAATGCACCTTTGAGCTCAGACAGCTCACAAACCACACTGCTGGTATTGATGTTTAATGGCTGCTGGAGCAGTCAATAGTAAGCTGCTTGTAGCTGGAATTGAAAGATCAATGGCATATACAGTTTACTGGCACATCAGTGGCCGCCTGCATCGTCACCCTAAGCCAAATCTTCCACATCAGCAAATAAAGAAATGAAGAAACCAAGGTCAGAAGGACTCATAGCACTTACTGTGTGCGGCCAGCATTGTGAAATTGTTGGAAAAAGTCAGTTTAATATCAACACATAACATACGCAAACATGTTTGATCAGGATCCCGTAATTTTGGTTATTTGTCACCAAGATTGTGACATTTTACAGCAGAACTTGTCAGAGCCCCCTGACACCTTTTAAACTCGTTCAAACATATTTTTGATATTTCTGTACTGTAGGTTTTTGTTACTTATCGGTTTTCAACCAAAGTTCAAGTTTCACCCAATTTTCTGGCCTTTGAAACAAATTGCTTTATCGTGGTATTTTATTTGTAGAGCACTTTTCTAGGGGATCTCAAGGGATCTTCCATCAGAAAGTAACAAAGGAGTACAAGGCCTCCAGAAGAAACTGTAGAAAAAACAATTATATTTTAAAGGCAATTTGAAGTGGTTTGTTTAATGAGTTTATAGTGGGAGTGCAAAGGACCAGGAAATAGAAAGACAACATTTAGATGAGATAGTAGATTAGTTAAGGAACACAATTTATAAGTTAAATCACTAATGTTGTATTTCCCTTTTATGTCTTAAGCACACAACCACAGTCACACACACACACACACACTTGAGCATAAGCTCCATAATTTCCTGTAGCGGATATAAAGTGATGTTAAATTATCAGCACGGAAAATAAGTTCAATTCATGCTTTAATTTCCTTACAGAACACACTCTCACGCACACAAGCAGACCGAATGCAAATGTAGACATGTCGCACATAATTAAGTACACAAGCAGTGGAAAGCACAGTCAAACACACACAGATGCACATGTACACTGAGGCGCATGAATTTACGCAAAAACAGCGGAAAGAAGGGAAACAGAACACAAAGTAATGAGAACTTTATGGAAATGCAGTTGTGTGTGTGTGTGTGTGTGTGTGTGTGTGTGTGTGTCTTTTAAACATAATTAGCTCCGTCGGGCAGAAATGTAAACGAGTGAAACTTTAATGAAACTCTCCTCTGATCTGCTGAAAGCACACAATCCCCGTTTATCTCTGTCTCTTTGTTTTCTCTGTCTGTCTCTCGACTCAAATGGAATTGAATGTCACGCATGGGACTTTTAAAACCCCCGGAGGTTCACATTTCAGCATTGCATTGTGACCACATAAGATGAACACAATTATATTGTGTGCGTAAGGTCGCATCCACAATGTCTTCCTCTCCCTGCTTGCGTCCATTTATCTGCTCCTCTCTGCCGCCCTTGAGGTGGAATTCCCTTTGAAAACACCGTCTGGAATTTATTAGATGATCTAAACTTTGGGTCAAATCACATGTGTTTGGGTATATTCACATGTGTTCACATATTTGGCTCAGAGGCGGACCTTTCTCAGCCCTACTTAACTCGAAAAACCACCATTACTCAAAGTCTGTCTCATTCCATTTATAAACTAAAACATCAACTGAGCTTTTACTTTCATTTCATCTCTAAACCTCATACGCGCGCTATCCTTGCCTCATGCAGTCAGTCAAAAAGTCAGAAAATAACATTTGTGACTGAGAAAATGTCTTCAGTGTAATAAATCACTGCGAAAACAAAGCCAATAGTGGGGCAATGTCTCATCACTGTGCAGCAATTACAGATCAGAATATATTCTCTCCACTCTACAAAGCAAGAAGCCTCCGATACCAGAACACTAACATCTCTGAAAGCTCTTGTATTTGTGAGGTGCGTATTGATCTCCGTGTATCGGGTGAGTTGTCCTTTGAGGAAAGGGAGGGAAATGAAAGAAAAAGAATGAAAAGGGGAGAGACGGATCAATGCAGGCGCGAATAGAAAGTGAACAGGTGCGGATGAGGGAAACACAAACACACGCAACTGCAGAACTGCACACACAGGCACGTAAAGGAGACAGACACACACAGTTTCTGCTTTTGTCTCTTTTCAACCCTTTGCTTCCACCCTACTAACCCACTCCCTGCATACTTCCATCATTGCTTCTTCCTTCAATCCTCCCTCTATCGTCTCCTTCGAGCTCTCCCTCGCTACTCCTCACTTGCCATTTACAAAGAGCCCATTTGTAGTTTGGGCGGATTCACCTTTTATAATTTAGACTCTTCCCTGTTGCATCAAAGGCCGCATTTAAATTAACGTCTTAACGTCTGCGCGCGTGTGTGTGCGTGTCCTTAAGTGTCAGTCTTTATGTGTGTGTGTGTGTGTACTAAGCTATTTCAGATGATCCTTTGCATTAGTACCCCTCCCTTACCCTGCCCAGTGATGAGTCAACCTCCGCCTGTGTGCGTATGTGTGTGTGTGTGTGTGTGTGTGTGTGTGTGTTATACGTGCCAGTGCATGCCATGGAAACTGAGAATAAATATGGTGTAGTGAGAGGAGGGAGAGGGAGAGAGATAGCAGCAAAGGCCATATCTTATGAAGCTATTAAAGTAATAAGTCATGTTCAGTTTCTCCTCTAATAAATTGTTAAATTGTTTGTCTCGTTCTCTTTTTCTTTCTTACCTTCCGACACTCACTATCTTTCTTGTCTTTTTCACTCTTACTGAACACGTTAAATTCCCAAGGCTCTAATATACTATATAAGAAAGACACAGACAGCAGATGTAGTTTTAACATTGTGATGCAGTTTATGCTACATTGGGTGTCTACGTAGGCAGATGTCTTCACATGTCTAGTCAGCGGACTTAAAGGAATAGTTCAACAGTTTGGGAACTATGTTTGCTTTGCTTTCTTTACAGGCGTTAGATGAGAACATCCATGTCAATCTCGTGAGTGCGCGTTAAGTGTGGAGCTGAAATCAGGACATTTTTAGCTTAGCTTACCATAAAGACTGGAAGCAGCGGGAAACAGCTAGTCTGGCTGTGTCCAAAATTAATAAAAACGCCTTCCAACGTCTCTAAAGCTCAGTACTTCACACGGTGTAACCCGTTTTGTTACGCCTGTGCACAAGTAAAAATGTACAAATTACAATTTGTAATTTTAGAGGGGGTTAAATGTTATTAAACTATTTTTTCTTTAACTGGAACAAAGGGGAAAACTATATGTTAAAAGGGTTAACTTTTTTTGCAATGCACTTTTATCTCCATCTGACTCTCCCTATATTCCGCTCTGCATCTCAGTTTTCCTTCCTTTCTCTCTCACACATGCACTCTCTCTGAAACACACACACACACACTGCCCCACCCATGATAATGAGTAAAGCTCTTGCTGCCCCACCCTGCCCAGTCTGCCAAGTTACTGCCAACACCTCACACACACGCGCTCGCACACACACATGCAATAGACCAACCTTCAACTTGTACAAAGACGTCATACACTCAACTCACACACTGATATGTGCCCAAACACCATTCTCACACTCAATAATACCTACTTACACAGACCCATGTCAGTGCCCTGATACTACACATGCGCGCGTGCACACACACACACACCTCAATCTATTCTGATCTAATGTGATTATTGCCAATAAGCTGTGTGGCACTGGAAAACCACAGTTTGTTCCTGCCAGTCCATGACATCACTGTGAAGTGAAAAGCAATGGGGGCCACCAAATAGGATGAGGGAACTGACTGACAGGTGGTAACCATGGGAACTGTCAGTGTGCCTCCCCGTAGCCTTAGCAACAGGCAAGTTTCTCAGTGTTAAGTTAAAAATCTTATTTAAAAAAAAAAGACAAATAAAACTTATGGGAAAAGAAATTATGTCATGGAAACGCATACACATGGACAAAAGCTCACAGCGATACAAACACACAGAAGCATGTGGGGACACTCATGCAATCATTTTTTAGCCAACATCAATCTGCAAGGACTCTAAATATGATGGAAGAATTACAGATTTAACTGTAGCTGCTCTCTGCATGAGGTCTAATCCTCACATCTGGTTCAAAGGAAAGAAAGATGAAGGCGTATTAATAGAAGCACTTTGACAACTAACGCTATCAGCAGGTAGGATCGGGTAGCTACAAAGGCCTTTATTCTGAGAGTTGGAGCTAAAAGCTAAAATCAGGGAAAGGGTGAGACAAAGAAAGAAGATTATGTTAAATGAGAGAATGAGGTGAGTGTGAAACAGGAGTATAGAGGATGAGAGCAGGAGGAGGGTGTGCACATGTTCCATCTTACCCGTAGTAAGGATTGGGACTCCTCTTTAGCGGCACCTCCTTTTGTCTCCTGTCCTCCTCCACCTCCACTCCCTCCACCTCCTCCTGTGTACTGCTGAGGGGGCATCTGGATCTGTTTCTCCCCTCCACCTCCTCCACCTGGAGTGGCTCCTCCTGGCCTCCCTCCGCCGTACAGCTTGGCGTCTCCCAAAATCGACTTGTTATCTCCCAAAAACGACTTGGTGTCTCCCAGGTAAACCATGCTAGGTGAAGCCATGCCTCTTTTCTGCTGCGAGGCCTCGTGATTGGCTGAGACAAATGATAATGAGAGGGGAGAGGAGAAAAGAGAGGGGCTCCCACCTCCCGTTCCTCTTTCAGGTCCCATTCGTTCCTTGGGCACCCAGAGTAAACCGTGGGCCTGCTCACTTCCTCTTTCTCCTCGTCCTCTTGTCTCCCCAACAACCCAGCCTTTCTCTCGCTCCCTTTCTTTCTCCTCACCTCCCTCACTTTTCACCACTCCTCCTGCCTCTTCTCTGCCTCCTTCTGCCAATCGTCCCTCAGGTGGTGCAAGGGAGTAGAGGAGGCGAAGATCCCCCTTACTTTCTTCTTTAATGGCTAAGGTAGAGGGGGCTGAGCAGCCATTGGCTGAGAGTGTAAACGAAGGCGTCAGTGAGGTCGTCAGTGAGGTGACTAAGGAGGTCGTTGTCAGCGAGTTTAATGACGGAGAGGATTCATGACAGTGGGCGGAGTTAAAATGGTCAAGGAGGGCCGACGAATCAGGAGCCGTGAAGTCACAGCGTCGACAACGGCAACACGCGTGAACACGCCTGCAGAGAGAAAAAAAGCAGTGAGTGAATTATCCACAAATAAAAACTTTAATTACAATAAACTGTTGTATTAAAATATACAACAAGTACAAATGTTCACTTTCATTTTGAATCAGAAAAGGTACACTCACTCACAGAATGATACTGCTTAAACATAAATAGTGTATTCTTAGGTTTGTCACACCGTGTCTAGACAATACTGCACATACACTTCAACATGACGTTTTGAAAAATAGATTTTGTCATTAAGAGTTGTCTTCAGTGAGTCACACTGAAGTCAGTACAGTAACACTAATGAGAGAGAGCAAAAGAATTAAGATTTTAGTACCTGGTTTGTTTTTTGAATCAGTTCATCTTGAATCAATTTGAAATGCGTTCATTTCTAATAGCATTTAATGTACATGTATTTACAACAAAAACAAGTTTTTCACTGATCACATTTTGAAGAACACCCAGTCCCTGAACTGACTAAATTTAAAGTGCATTTGTCCCTTCCTGATTTCCTCCAACCACTCAGGTAGAGTTTCACCGAGCCTGAGGCCAAAAAGTGACTCAGTGTTCCACTAAATCGCGATGAATTAGAGCAAAACTGTGAGGAAAGTAAATGAATCTGAATGACAAGAAATGAATCACCCTTCCACAAACCACCTTCATTTCCTGTTGGCACGGCCCCCGAATGACCAGCAATATATGTATATACGATACACAACATCAGGGTTTTTCCTGGCACAGAAAACTGCTTTGGTGCTTCTTGTGCGGGCCGACGGGCAAAATCAATAGACCATCTATACCAAGAACTTGGACTCCTGTTTGCGGTGGCTCATGGTGAGGCCCCATTATGAGCAGCTGCTTTATATTTAAGCATATAGAAAACATATTAACTAGCAGCCGTCAAAATCTACATACATGAATGAATGTTTAACAGAGCAATAAAAATATATTTTTGTCTGTACAGAGATAATTGTGATGATGCTGGGAAGTAGATTTTAAAGGTTTAACAAATTCTTTACTCTTGAAAACAAATACAGGGTAACAGTTCAGACCTGCCCTTTTTAATTGTTAGATAGCTGATAAATCATGTTTGCTATTTGGTTTGGACCATTAGTTGGCAAAGAAGTCGGGTACGTAATGGCGGCTCAAACTAGGATGAACATTTCTTTAACTTATTTCACTCACATCTCATCCTAAAGCAGCAATTCACTGCCACACTGCAATGCGAGTGTTGTATAACAATGGAATATAAACATGCAGGTGATTTCCTTGAGAACATCCAAGAACTATCAAATTGTCATGTTTCTGTTCTAGCATCTGATCTAGGAGCCTGCCGCAACAATTCTCCATGCAGGAAAAAAACAAACTTGAGGGTATACGCACAAAACACATGGATGAACACCCACACAAATATTAAGGATACATCCAGAAATATAACTTGTACGAACATATACGCATATAAACATGTCAGCGATATTTTTGACATGTTATTTTGCATGATTGACAGGGGAAAAAATATCTCTCTAAAGGTCTGTTTTTGCAGCAATGGACTATGTAGTCTATGGAAACACACATTTAACTTATTATATAGCCCACTGCAGCTTAACATTGGGTTTCCCTCATGTAGATGAATTTGGTTCCACAATAGTCAACTTAAATGCATTTGATATGTGAGCAAATAGCCTCCCATACATTTGTGCTAGCTTAGGTGCACGTTGCGCTCCGTCAAAAAAATCGTATCCAATAGAGGTCTCTCAAGATAACAACCCCTAAATGATCTGAGGCCAATACACACCTGAACATAACAAGTCTACCAACACACACGCTCATACTCAAGCATTAATAATCACAATCCGAACATAACAGTATTTTTGCAATAGCAAATGTTTGTCTAGTATGTGTAATAAAATGTTTGTGCGTGAAAATCCACACTTTGTATCTTATAAGAACTTGAACATAAATAGCCACTGTAATTGAAAATACTGGCAAAGAAATCACATAACGGACATCCTCAGCTATCACAGCAAAGGCATTTGTCAGAGTAAGCTCTCGGTGGTGTGTGTCTGTGCCTAGAAATGTCAGAACCTCAGTGAGAGTGTTTAGCTGTAGACGTTATAAGGGAGATTGATTAGTTTGTTTCAGCTGGTAACTAAACCCCCCCCCCCTTCCCAAAACCACGGTCCTTTATTCCGAGCACCCTGTAATTATATCCTGAATTTTGTTTTCTAAAACTTGGCCTTGGAATCCTTTAAGGTTTTGGTTGATTTTAGAGGTGGTGCGAAACTTTCTGGCTTTATTTCAGTTTTATTTGATTTGAGCTCTGAGATTCAGAGCTTAGATTTTGTTAAGGACGTGAGTGGACTGTTAAATCCCCTCCACACTCTCTCTCTGTCTCTCTTTGTCACCCTCTCTCCATCTTCCCTCCAGTTTCCTCTCTGCCTTTCTCTTAGTTTCTACCTCTGATTCGTTGTCTTTCATTCTCCTTCCCACATACAATCCCTTACTTTGTCTTTCCTTTCCCCCCCCATCCCTCTATCCCTTCTTCTCTTTTCTCTTTCTCTCCCTCATCCTCTCTCTGCTCTCACCCTGATATGAATCAAACTTTAATCTCTCATTGATTTGTAGCAGAAGTCTTGCTAAGATGGCTCTGCCAGACTGAAAATGTATGGGTGTGCGTGGAAAAAGTAATTTGTGTATGTGAGTTTGTTTGTGAGCATAAATCAAGAAGCAATCCAGATCATCAATCTAGATCAATACTTACATTGGGGAAAAAAAAAAATTCACACAATTATTCTGTGGATCTCTCTCAGTTTCCGTCTTCAGGCCCCAACTTTCCCACACCACCCCTCTCTGTCCTTCCCACCCTAACTTACTCTAGCTTTCTCTATCATTTGCTGGCTCTGTCACTGAGAACCAAGTGAACATGTGTGTGTGCGTGTGCGTGTGCGTGTGTGTGTGTGTGTGTGTGTGTGTGTGTGTGTGTGTGTGTTGGCAACAACTTGGCTGTGGAGTCCAGTCTGACCTCTCCAGGCTTTTAGACGCCTGTGAAACCGAATTTGTGGCTTATTTAGCAGGTATGCGCATACACATACTGTACGCAGACATTTGTACGTGAAAACTAAAATGAAACACATTTCACTGTTAAACTCATACGAAAAGGAAAAACTCAGAACTTAACACAAACTCTGTAAGTTTTTGCTTCTATATTGACAGGCTGATCCTCTCTGGAGAAAGCTGCTCCGGGAGAGTTAGTCAGTAGAAAAATACCAGTATTAGCTGTAATTATAGGGCAACTCCACTTATTTTACACTTCAAAGACTGTTTACAGGTGTTGGGAAGTATTCCGCAAAATCAAATTGTGTCGCTTGGGGGGAAACTGAAAACTGATCATTTGAAAATGAAACAAATCTTTGGGTGTGCAGTTAGAAGTCAGGTTAGCAGAGATCCGCTCCTTATCTCTGCCTTTGGCTCGAGCCACATTTACGCTACTAGTTTAACACACCCGAATCTCCAACTGAACTGTAGGCCAGTGAGTTGCACTGTGGGTAATGTAGGCTCCCATTGAGACCAACAACCTTAACGTAGCAGTGCAATGCTAAATCGGTGTAGTGCTATTTTAGCGGCATTGTGCTTGTGGGATATTCAAAATATGGCAACATATACTGTAGTAGTGTACAGTGATAGGTTTAAAAGTTAATGATTTAAAGGCCACTTGTTTAAATGCTTTCTAAAGGTTGTCAACAAAACCAGATTCTCACAGTTTCATGTCTCAAGTTGATTCAAAGATTAGATTAAGTCCTCAGCAGCTAAGGGGAACCTGGTGCTGAACTTGTAGCGCAAGAGGAATTGAAAGGCACACTTTCATCTCCCGATCACTTTCAAAATGGCAGTATTTGGAAGGTACGGGATTCTCATCCTGACAATAGGTAATGTCATAAACTGCCCGACTTATTGCAAATCAAAAAGAAACCCTGGGGTGGAATCGCGTTGGTCATACAATAAAGTTGTTTGTTATATTACAAGAGTTACTGGACTTTTGACTCTGTAAGCGAAGCTCGTCACAGCATGGTGATACTCAGGTATGTGACCCTCCTATTCAAACACTACAAGTCTGTGTCATTTAGTCATTGAATCAACTGGAATATCGACTCTTTAGATAACACAGTGTTGGATAAAAGGTAATCCTCCTGTGTGTCTTAAATCTCTAAAGATTTTTAATGCACTTTCATGTCCAAGACAGCACCATGTGAAAAAAAACACACAATAATATATAATATCCAATAATAATAATCGCTCTCTTACCTGTAGTGTCTAAAAATCTCTTCTTCCACTTCCGTGATGAAGTGACACTTTGTACAAGAGTACTCCCTCTCTCCTCCTCTCCCCCCTTCCTTGTCCCCCCCAACCTCCTCCTCGGCCTTGACATGTGGTGGCGCCCCCTTTAGGTTAATCAGGTTGTGGCAGCTTTCGTAGTGTTGGAGCAACACATCAATGTCGGTGGTGGCAAACGCACACTGGTCACACAAGTGGGTGACGCCTAGGATCAGAATAGGACACATCAGGAGCAAGAAGAAAAAATAATCTATTGGCATGCAAAAAAAAAGAAAAGGTGACCTTTGAATACCTTGTGTGACAACAGGATGGGCGGGGTGAGACGGGTTATAAGCTGATGACGAAATCACACCGGGGTCACCTCTAGGATTAGTAGGGGTCATGCTGGGAGAGGTGGCGGTAGCAGGCTTTGAACCGACAGCATCCTGCTGTTTGGTGGACAGAGGAAACTTGGAACAGCATTTAGAGCAGGTGGGCTTCCGACAAGCAAAGGGGTGAGACACCTATGGAGAAAAATCAGACAACGTAAGGTGAAGAATAGCATGGATCTTTGCATGCTTCAGTTATTACTGGCAAAACTGTGCACACACGGAGATGGTTTTTGTCTGTCGTTTCTTTGAGTGTGTTTTTTGTCTATGCAGGTGATATCAAAGGGTAACCGTATGAATGTGCATCATTAACTGAGTGATGCCACCCCCAGTTTTGGCTGTTAACCATCCCTTTTGCATTTTCAACAGCTGCAATGGCATCGTTTGGCAGCTGGCACAAAGTAAGGTGGGGAGTGTGCGTGGGTGGATCGGGGGAAGCAAGGGAATTATAACTAGGCTGTAAATTGGAACAATTATCTTTACACTTGTTTATATATTACAATTTATTTCCTTGTCCTTACAAAACAAATCTTTTTTTTTTCTTTTTCTTCTAATTGCCAAGCAAACACCAAAACACCAAGCAAATAAACATTTCAATATTTTATCAATCTCACCTCCCCCAGGTGCTTATGCGGCTGACAGAGCCCCTGTGGACAATACATGCAGTGCTGAATGCAGCATCGGTGGATGGAGTGGTTGTGCTGGTAGTGCAGGAGCAGCGGCGCTACCACAATTACATCTGCACTATGGGCCATTGAGTACCGGAAATCACACAACTGACAGTTATAACTGGTTACGACTGCTTCTGAATCGCTGCTGTTCGGGTCTCCTAGAAGCAGAAAGCAGAGCAAAGGCCTATTAAATAAAACAGTTTGGGTCTTGGAGTAGAAAGACAAGTAAACATGGGTGTGTCAGAAATTCTAAAAGGGGTCAACTCTTTCAAGGAAAACAAACAAGGAGGGTGAAGTAGTATCATAGCCCTAGAAACAATACAAAAAGATGGGGTCAAGCAGTATTGTAGTACTAGTAACTGCAAATAAGTAGTCACGCAGTGTCGGCGTTTCTGTGGAGAAGTAAAAATCATAAAACTGCTGTTTCATTTTGTTACACTTGATCAATAATCTCATGGTCTATTAAAGTAGCTACCTTCTACTGATAAACACGTAAAGCAATTCATCACCACATTTCACAATAAGTTCTCCCATTTAATTACCTTGGCTGGTGCTGGATGGGTTGGCTGATAGATCTTTGCGGCTTTTGGATGCCACGTGGTCTCTTTCTCCCCCCTCTCTTCGCCCTCCTCTCTCCCTCTCTCTGTCCATCCCCCCAGGATTAGAGTTGTTGGGGCTCATTGTACCTCCCGTGCCCATTCTATGCCTTTGTTCATAGTGCTCTAAAAGCTTTGCCGAGCCCCCTGACCACTCACAACTCCAGCTACAGAATTTGCACCAATAATACGCCTGCACAGCACCTCGACCGGCCTCCCCTGTCCAGCTCGACGAATCTGAACATGCCCTGACTGGGATGGAGTACCCGACCAAAGAATCATCTTCAGCTCTCACTGCGACTCGCTCCGCACCGTCTAAGATTTGACTCCTTTCCTTCGCCTGGTTGTCGTGCGTTCCCAGGTTATTGGCGGCCAGCAGGGGTGTGCTTGGCGGCGTTTTGACTTTATTTGGATGTGAGGACAGGAAGTGCTGTTCAAGTTCTAAGGAATTGCTGCCCATGTACGTGAAGTTGCAGAATTTGCAGCGAAAGTACTTCGTATTCCCCTGGCAATCAGAGGTCTTGCGACCAATCCCGATTAGCGTGCCGCCCAGCGTCACCTGTTGACAAGCAGGAAAGAGAGAAAAAGACAAAAGGGATTGTTACATCAAGATTAAAATGTAATCCCTGCAGGCTTCTCAGTTTTAGCAGACACTGACAGCTAACTCTTTTGCTTGTTTAAATGAAAAATATCACCAGTGGCAGATTACATCAGCTGTGGTGAATTGATGTACTACTGAAACAGCAAAAACTAAACCCGTGGCTGTGTTCTCTGAAATCTGGTGTCTATACTCGATAACAATCATTTGTGAAGTAAAAGAAACATGACTCTGCAGCACAACTCGACGATATATATAATAAGATTTGATAAAAGATTAGATGAGATTCAGAGTCAGTAAAATGCTACAGAGCCCTAATTTGTAATACCGACCAACAGTTATTAGACATCAAACAAAAGTTACCTGACATTGGCTTGGATCATAACTACGTATCTGTGATGCACATATTTGGGTAAACTTTACCTAGTACACCTTGTCCTTGAAGTTCAAAAGTAATACATTACTCATCTTCATTAATTCCTATGCAGCAGATATTTGGGGGACATGTGACACGAGCCTTCAAACACAGAGCGGTGCTGCTGCAAAAATTGACAATTAGGCCTCAGAGGCTCTTAGTACTTAAGGTCACAACAAACGTAATCCATCGTTTTCTGTAGACAATTACAAGGCTGACCAAACTCTAACTATCTGACCAATAACATATCTATCAGGGTCTACTGTAGTATCCAATGTACAAGGCCACAGTTTAGCATTACTGAGCGACCAACCAGACAGTGTGTTTTTTATTACGTTAGCCCCTCAACTGTAGGTGATTATAGTGTGCTGCTGGCTATATTGGAGAGCAGTCAACCTGGCAAGTCCTACAGTGACATTAGACTTCCTACTGTACAATATGGATTTGTCTCTTTACGGAGTTGTGGTTTAATGCTGGCGGCCTTGGAGGTCTTGGCAAGAACAAAAGCAATTGGTAAACTGGTTTTTAAGTGAGCAAAGGTGTATGGTTTCATAAGAAAATGAAAGTTTCAGAATGCAAATGTTGACGAGCGTGTATTTTGATTTCTGTCATAATTATCCAATTATTGTATTACCTTTGTCACATTTTGAACTTGGTTGAATGGATGCATTCTCACAGTACATCCTGAATTAATTAACTCAAGTCTTTGTACTTTAACTTCAGATTTGATTTTTGGGGAATAACACTGTGCAACTGGTTTTGTTTTCCTATTTCTGCAAATATAAAGTGGTCGTTAAACCTCTCACTGTCGCTTTTATTGGGAAGGACAATGAAGAGGAATTTATACAATAACTATTGTCTGAGCACAGAAATGGCAAAATAAAGACACAGAGTGAGATAGTATGACGAAACATTTATACACTCTACAAAAAGAGCAAGAAAAGTAATATTTAAAAAATGTGAGATGCTACATTTCAGCTTTATTGAAAACAATACATTCAGAAGGCTAAATGAGATCTATTACTGTGTGTGATCTCGCTACAGCAATCATCCAATCATCACGTCCCACAGACCGTGCCCAGGCAATTAGAGAAGAGCTAAACATCAAGTCATTTGAGCAAGCAGAATGGACAGGAAGACACAAAAGAGAATTTGAGAGGATAAGTGGGACAAGTTGAGGGAAAGGTCAAGGAGGTGGGGGGGGGGGGGCATGAAAAGCAAATTGAAAAGTAATAGAAAAAAGGGAACTAGAGTAAGAAAGAGAGAACAAAGAAAAAAGGCTGAACTGGGGAGACGGTGAAGGAGAGACAAAGACAGAAGATGAGAGAGATGACTGGAGAACAGAGAAAAAGAAAGTTAAATGTGTCTGACAGCCGTTTCATTACACTGCCTAACAAACAATTATAACTACCGGTTTCAAAGTCTTTCTTGCCGTCTGTCTCTTCCAGTCGCTTCTCCCTTTTCCTCCTCCATCTCCTTCACTCTTTCCTTCCTTCCCCTAGCCCTCTCCTCCCCGATTCCTTTTTCCCGTAATCTCATTGGTTGACACGGCAACTCGTCTCAGCAAATGACAACATGGAATTTTCCAAACGTGGGCGGGAGAGAGAAAAAGCGAGCGAGGGATGGAGAGAATAGAGACCCCTTTCATTCGTTTCTATTTTTTTTATACTTTCACTTTTTCTTCATAATGACGACTTAAGCCCACTGGATTTTCTATTTCTAACTCTGACTCTGTGTGTGTGTGTGCGCGCGCACTTGACTACTGTGTGTGTTTCTGTGTCCATTACGTGACTTACGGTCATTACAGACTCCTGGTTTAAGTGAAATGTAACTTGACTATTCCTCACACACACACACACACACACACGTTTATTAGATCATCTTGTTTAAAGCTTTCAGACATAACCCTACTGTTCACGCACACTCAAAGTCTCAATCCTTGACCCAATTGTTACCCAAACAGGATTAGACCCAAAGCAGAAAAAGTATATTACAAATTAAGAGCCTATTTATTTATTTTTTAAATCATACTTAATGTGTATGACTATGAAAATCAGTTCTAAGATAACCTACAACTGTAGGTAAGTATTATATACACCGATCAGCCATAACTTTATGAACTTTATGGGGGGGGGGGATACATAAGGCAGCAAGTGAACAGTTTGTCCTCGAAGTTGACGTGTTGGTAGGAGAAATGGGCCCAGCGGAAGGATGTGAGCGTCTTTGAGCAAAACTGTGATGCTAGACGACTGGGTCAGAGCGTCTCCAGAACTGTAGCTCTTGTGGGCTGTTCCCGGTCTGCAGTGGTCATTACCTACCAAAAGTGGCCTAAGGAAGGAAAACCGGTGAACCACTCTTCCAACAAAAGAGCTTCTGTAGCTCATAATGCTGAAAAAGTGAATGCTGGTTCTGATAGAAAGGTGTCAGAACACATAGTGCAGCACACTATGTTGCATATGGGGACCGGTCAGGGTGCCCATGCTGTCATAATGTCATGGCTGATCAGTGTATATACCTACAGTATGAAAAGTGAAAATCAAACCTATTTTTATGGATTTAGTTGAGGCTCGTATTAAATCTAATTTAGAAACTTGAAATGAATGTGCACAGTTGACCTCAGTATGTGACAGCCTTACTGAAATATGGAATATGGCTTGATAATTAGGCTGCAAGATATGTACAGAACACATTATAATAAAACTTATCTTTAGTCAACTCTGTATATACATGTATTCATTCAGTATGGTGAGGGAAAAAATGCTTTCAATAAGTCATTTTCCTGCTACATAGTAGTACCTCAATGGTAGTTCAATGTCTTCTACTGAAGTTTTCGCCAATGACCATCTCATCTCACCATCCCTAACCTGATGAAGGCCTGTCTGCCCTGCACTTCCAGTTCTTCTTATTTGAGCAATACAAAGTTAATTTCAAAGTGACCATTCTGCTGCGTTACAAAAAAAATCAGATGATAAATACTAATATTTTTAAGCATATATTCCAGCATTATAAGCGTCTCAAAAAAGATACATGTTTCTGAATGTGGATTTTATGATCAGAGCTACAGTATTTCCAGTCTTTTAAAAATATCTTAGGAAGATCTGCATACGTTTATATGAGGCAATAAATAACGTGTATATGCTGAAAAATGCCAGTTTCATAGTAAATATAGCTGACATGTAAATACTTACTGTCTGAGGCCACTTTGCAGGCTTTGCAGGTTATATTCTAATCAAACGCTACAGGTATTGATATCACTTATTAGTACCCCTTGATTTAAAGTCAATATTTAGTGAAAAAAAACTTAATCATAGAAGACATTGATTGGCTGATTTGCTGATGTCCAGACTGCAGGTGCAAATAACATCTGACTTTTGAATGTCCCCTGATGGTGTTCATTTACAAGGCAAACTTCATCTGTATGTATATGGCCGCCAATTATCGTGAAAAAGGAATTACGACTTGCACCTGAAAGGTTTGCAGCATTCCTGTCTCCATCCTGCAATTTCTCAGCCCAATCTGGCTCCCACCAGATACCGGCCCTTGCTGAAATATTTTCAAATTGAGCTCTGAATGTAGCGGATTAGCGCAGGATATGCATTTACTAGCCATCATTTAATGCACAATCACTACGATGCATGCAGTGCACGTGTATGTGTACATGTGCATTGCCTGTAATGCAGACTGTGTACCTGCCTCTGTGTGTGTGCTTGGGCACGCATGTTCACATATGTGCGGCCTGTCTGCCAGGTGCCCAATTTGTCTCCCTTTCTGTGTCTACTCATCTGTCAGTCTATAAAATTTTATAACTCGCACCACAATGCCTCACTGTCCAAATCGCACACACCCTATGTTGCAAATCAGTTGCAGATTGTTCGACCCAATAAATTAGCCGGTTCTGTTATGGGCCTAGAATTACAGATTTATGAGTAATGCTCATAGTGAATTGTTAACTGAATCAATGTGTCACCTGTTTCAGATCAAAGTTACTAACTGATATTAGTTTCTTGAAATGTTTCTGATACACTCTGTCAGGTTGCTTCATGTTGCAATGCGAATACTGCCACGTTCCATGTTAGTTATTTCAAAATAAAGTTCGCTACAAATCTGCACTACTTGCTTAATATTTATTTCTTCTATCTAGCTGATGTCACAGTTTAATCAGTGTTTCATTTCGACAAAGTCCCCAAATATGAAAAATGTGATGATGATTTCAAATGTTTATTACATTTTATAAGTAGTGTTTCCTTAATTTTCACTTTGTAATGAATGAAAAGAACGCTTCTGAAATAATGCAGATTTCCAGAATGTTCTATCACAGAAGTGTTTTTTTCATTAATAATGACAAGCAGATGCAAAGCAAATGCAAAAGCAGATGCATTAGCACTGTTTAGCACTAGCACACTCTAGCTAAAAGTGCAACTAGTGTTGTGTACATTAAAGTTCAAGATAGAAATGACAAGACAAAAAAAGTGCAGTATCAGTGTTGGGGGTACCTGGGAGGCAATGCTCCGAGACAACAAAAAAAAGAAAGAAAGAAAAGTCAAGATACTGTACATCCAAGAGATATTCATACACATTCAAACTAGTACAAATGACTAAAAAAAGAAACCTGTGTGAGTGCTGCCATGAGAGCCAACATTTCCTTGGAAACACCAGCTTTTTGCCCTCTTAAACAACATGAAGCCATCACTGGTAATCCACTCAACATGTGTTTGTTACATCTTAGGCTATGGTCTGAGTTTCCAAGGTATTTCTTGGGAGGTGCTGCAAGATTTTGGGTTTATATTGGTTCCTCGTACACATGAAACAAGAGCCATGATGGCAGCTCTGACAGAAAGATAAGTACGTTCGAAATGGGCACTGGACAAGGATGCATATTTTCACCTTCCCTGTCTGATATATTTAAGGACCCGACACTCTGTTGCCATGAGGTAATATCAGAGTGGTACATTATTACATCATCTCTATTTTTTGTGAAGTTTGATGGTCTGCTAGCGCCGCTGGTCCGCAAACTCCACACTTCCAAAGACTGTTTGCAGCTACTGTAAGTGTGATGCTGACGGGATGAGGTTAGCCAAATCTTAGAACACGGTCCTGTCGCAGAAAAATGTTGATGGAAAAAAACTAAATGAGGGACAGCAATTGCCTCAAGAGGATAACTTCAGTTATGTTGAGGCCTTTTTCAAGAGAGATGGTCAAAAGGATTGTGAAATTGATTGTTCATAAGGGGCATCGGCTCCAATAATGCAGGCGGTAACAACGGGAAGCTATGAACAAACGCTTTACTGAGCCCGTAAGTCTTCGTTCAACCTTTTCAATTCTTTACCTTCCTACCAATTAATTCAATGCTTTCACAACACAAGATGCACTGTGCAGCTTGTGTGTGTGTGCGTGTGTGTGTGTGTGTGTGTGTGTGTGTCTGTGTGTGTGTGTGTGTCTGTGTGTGTGTGTGTGTGTATTGTTTTGTTTACTTTATTTTACTTGTTACTCCTTTGAAGTACTTTTTGGTCTATTTCTTTTACAGGCACATTGTTAGTGT